>VOMN01038428.1:0-12779 GCA_014899125.1 Orchestia grillus
CTGTGGCGCCCCACGCCTCGCCCTGTATAGACAAGCGTGGCAGGACATCGGACTCAGCCCTCAGGCTAGAGCAGCTGGGACACCAAGGAGCACCTGGCCTCCATGACACGGTCGAGGGGAGAGACCACCGCCCCCAGGGGGCACGAGGAATACACCGCCCCCAGGGGGCACGAGGATTACTAGAAAAATACAACCTATCATTCATTTACCAAAGCAAAGAGTGACAAGAGTAAATGCCTGCCCTCGTCAATAACAGAAAATAAAATTTCATTATTCTAAACAAAATTCGAAGTAATGGGACTTGAATTTTTGTTACTCACACATACTCCATGCAGTTATTATATAAGTATATATACATTTCCACAGTAAAAATAATTTGAAGTAAAGCACTACAGCAAAAAGAATAACATTCAACAACTGAATGCAGGAACATCGAAGTGAAAGGACATGAAATGAAATTTACGGTTGGTAAAGTCAGCAAAGTGAAAGGACATGAAATGAAATTTACGGTTGGTAAAGTCAGCAAAGAAGACAAGAGAAATATGTACACGTAATGAAGAAAAACATTTAACTGTATGAAGTTAATGCTACCAGGAAAGCAATTTCCACACTGTATATAACACAAAAATTCCTTAAGTGCCCATTCACTTTCGGAACATTTCAATAAGTGGCACACTCACGTGTCGTCGTCAGCCTTGAGGAACCAGTCTGCCTGGTCGAGGTGGCGCTCGTGGATGTACCGGAGGGCGGCCTTCGTCTTCCCCCACAGCCGGTCCCTGCCCTCACCGTCCACGATCGCCACAGCATTCAGAGCCTCATCTGAAATAACTGTATTAGTCCCTCCGCAGAATTGACTCAGGTGCATCAGTTTTTCAATAGCGCCAGCGGCACCATTCATGACTAAGTTTTCAACACTCAAGACCCAAGGAAAATGTTATTAGTTAGCTGATATTTCAACAACAAAAAGTATATTTCAACAACAAAGTTCATCTTATCACTGTATCACTATGAAATGCAATGAGTCTACAACACATGCTAGTACCAACTAAATTAGTACCAGTATTTAGGATTGCATATCTAGGCAGAAGTAGTGAGGTGTATGGATGGCATTATTCCGAGTGGGAGAGGTCAAGCCCTCCCGCGCCTCGCGCAGTGGCGTCCACTCGAGTGTAAGGGAATTGATTAACTCAAGATTGATGCCTCGCGTGATGAACGCCTCATTGTACATCTGAGCTTGCCATCAGATCAACGGCCAAAAACTGAATGTTGTTTCAATGAGGAGCTTCCTCTCGTCACACTCAGTACGGGGATATATATTTTTAAACTTGGTACAAAATCAGTTTTATAATGCCATAATTTCTTTATCAATGGAAACAGAAAATTTTTGAGAGGCAATTAATGAAAGCCTGGGACAGCCCAAAGGAAAAAGCTCAAGCCCAGAATACAAAAGCACACACCCACATATTTAGAGAACAACAAAATGGTGACAGTTTAAATCATTGTCACTGCACAGGAGGGCACAGTGGAGGACTGGGCATAGCTTGATCAGACACCAACATCATGTAAACATCCCAGCATTTCCACACCTGCTTGGGAGCTCATGAAGATGGTCTTGTCACAGCGCTTGCCCCAGGTGGCCAGCACGTGCTGTGCTTTCTTCTCGTGGTTGGCAGGACTTGTCATGACCCAGCACAGCACCCGCACTTCTGCTACCTCTGAATTCTGCACTGCAATGAGCACAATAATATTATCACAAGAATAAGGTCATGATTCCATTCAGGCCTCGCAGCCAAAACTACCTGTGCAGGCTACTATTGCATTTCATTTATCTTCATTTCAATGACTGCACAGTACCAGAAATGGTAAAGTGAGGGAGGGACTCCTGACCCTGCCCAACACCCACAGTTCTGCAACTACCCGAACTTCCATGATGAGTTGACTAAACCACAAGCTAACACACAGCCTATTGAACTTGAACTTGATATGAGGGCCAACATCAGATGGAGCTTTTATTTCGGCCGAAACATTCCCTCTAAAACATTACACACTACACACAAGTGGGTCCTCTTACCCCACTGGCTGTGAACCAGTCTCGTCAATAAAGTTCTCAGAGTATCAGGTACTCTGTGCCAAGAGAGGGTGTCACCAGGTAAAATATGTGTGATGTCACCACTACATTAGGTACTCCATGCCATAATCAAACTAAGAGAGGGTGTCACCAGGTAAAATATGCGTGATGTTCTCACTATTGATGTCTGTGGACACTTGCTCATGTGTGAACATACAAGATAAGAACTGAACATTGAAATTGTTCCACAGTTACACATTGTAAATGATGCATTTGTTAGATTAGTATGAATATTTTACAAAGCCCTCACTGCCAGGTTCTCAGGACACTGCCTTTACCAGTGGTGTTTCTGTGATGGAAAAACAAAAATATCATAAATAATCCCCATTTTTAATTACAGACGTCTAATAACAACCTGAAAGATGGGTATTTTCTACTTGAAATAGTTTTTGTGCCTCTGTATTCTTATCTATTAAAGCAATATTTATGTTGTAATAACAGTTATATATTGTGATATTCAAGAATAGCTACTGAACATTCTCCTGCTTTACTACTTACATCTATCACTAATTTTCCACTTCTCTTTCCACATTCCATATCTACCAAAAAATAGAATGGAATGCACCAAAGAACAAATGCTGTACAAGGCAGTTTGATAGAGTAAAGTATCAGTGTAAAACTACAAATGTAGTTCACTGCTTTGAGTGTCATGGAAAACTAATGAGAAATGCAGCAAAGGGCACTTCCAAACATCACATTCTGTTAGCCAACATGCTGATACTCACCCTGGGGACGCCCAGCAAACTCGGGGCCTTCATAGGTGTGTGAGTGGCCATACTGGTTGAAGCTGGCAAAAATTTATTATTCATACATTTTTTTAAATATCTATTAATCATAAACATTGATTCTTACAGTAAAATAAAGATCACCACACAAATTATAAACATTAAACTGAATAGTTCTAACATAATGTTTCTCATACAATAGCTCTACTACAAAAATTTATTGGAAAAGTTGAAAAACTGACAATTGAAAGGGAAAATGTTCACAAAAACTGAAAATAGACACAAAGTATAAATGAGAAGCAGACAATAACAAATAGTAAATCCAAATATCAATAATATTAAAAGAATGGACATTTATGATATCAAATTTCAATTTTGTCAAAATAATGACCAACAATTTAGCACCTACAGTCATGACTGTACCTGGTGGTGATAGGAGACCAATTTATGAAGGTGGTGACATGAGACCAATTTATGAAGGTGGTGATATGAGACCAATTTATGAAGGTGGTGACATGAGACCAATTTATGAAGGTGGTGACATGAGACCAATTTATGAAAGTGGTGACATGAGACCAATTTATGAAGGTGGTGCCATGAGACCAATTTATGAAGGTGGTGACATGAGACCAATATATAAGGAGACACTAACATGAACATTAACACTGAAAGCACGAGTAGCCATTAATGGCAGCCAGACCCAGACTCTCAGTGCAATACACTCAAGTACAAAAATCCATTGCAAGCAAGCATCTCTGCAAGCATCATACAGGTCATTAGTTCCTAATCATTCTTCAAATACTGGGATTTACTAACACTCTTTCTACAGCAAAAATTAGGAAAGTTGAAAAACATTCAGATATTCAAGTTAACATTAACAGTCAAGCAAATGAAGTATTCAATTGAGACTCAATTTTTGCTTTCTTTTTTACCTTAAACTATGCGATTTTGTTTGTCAAACGTGAATCTGATTAAATGCTTAATTAGAAATTGCTGTGACATCCAGCATGAATATTCTTGGCTAATGACACATTATAAATATTAATCTCAGTTGTGAATCTGTTAATACAAAAATTTCATCAGAATAGTCGAGAACCATACAGTAATGTATACACTAATAATCAATTATATGATTTCCCTGCCACAAATTTGTTTAATAATTCATCACTACAATTTTATTGAAGCTCAGGGTTAAAAATTTGGAATCTATCCACACTAACATTTTCATCAGTGCATTTTCTTAAATATAAAAGCATTGGAAATATAACTAGGTCAACTTTCAAAGTACAGGTTGTGCAGTACAATAATAAGGCAGAACTTTACATATGTCTCATAACCACAAAGATCAAATGGCACTGTGCAATAATAATGCACAACTCCACATGCACAACAACGCAGACACCACAAAGTATAGGTAGTGCAATACAAGTAATAATACACAACTCCACGTACACCACAAAGTATAGGTAGTGCAGTACAAGTAATGATACACAACTCTACATACACCACAAAGATACAAACAATGTTTTGGCTGCCAGGGCAGAGGATGTTTCATTTTCTCCTTCTCTTGTGAATAATTTTAGCAATACTAAAACAAATTTCCTAAGAATTCATTTATATTTAAAATAGGTATTATACAATACCATAACACTTCCCATGAAAAAAACAATGAAGATGTTCACTTGGCATCAATACACACAAAAAATTTTATACTTGTAATGTATGATATCTATGCATTTTTTGAAGTGCCTTAGTTATATATGATACATCAAAAGAGAAATGGTTAACAGTAAAGGGGGTAACAGTGACCAGTGAGTTGCTTTTTCGGAGCCTAAGTAGCTGGGCAGGATGATGGCAGTCCCTGAAAAGCAGCTAACTATAAATTATTTAGTGAGTGCATTTGAAAGTTAACAGCCAGTGAGGATCTAAATAATACATTTTAACATAATATTCTTACAAGAAAGTACATCACAATTGGTTCAGCAGCTCCAATATCTAATGGATGGAGGCCTCCATCAACCTCTGGCTCAGGAGTGGAATGTTTCTCACTTGAACATCCTCAAATCATGTCACCTGAAATATCAAATCAAAATTCAATTTCTTATAGCGCTTTCATTCATGGAACTGCAGTACAGCAAACAACTGTGGTACATACATACATATATACATCAAGAGAAGTTTATCACTTTGGAAGTCCTATTGTCAAAATGAGGAAAGAAAAAAGAAATGACTACTAGTGTGTTCTGGCTCTATGATGCACCATTTTTTCAGTCAAATTAATAATTTTGTGAATGATCTCATCTGATGGAGAGATCAAGAAGGCCTCGCCAGTCAATGCAGGAGCTTACATCATTTGCTTTGGATTCAAATTCTTTGTATCATTTTAATTTCCCCAAAGGTCTACTTCTGGATAGAGAGGACAGCTGGAGATATCAGACTATACTTGCTGCAAAATGAGTACCAATGCAGGAAAAACAATAATGGGTAACTTACACTTTTAACTACTGAATATGTATTAAATCTGATCCTCAAATTGAAGCCCTATCAATTAGCCCTTGAAAAATATTACAATAAAAGATAACAAGCAAACTCAACAGTTGGTAATACAGGATAACAATGAGTGGGTAATGAAAAATTATGGCACAAGACAATTGCTCAATGCCTGCAAGTAAACATATCCCACCATATAATGATAGCCCAGGCTTGCTGGCTTGGTTGGTACGTCTCTCTGATACGCTCATTAAGACTTGGATAAGAGAAAATTCCTGGGTTTGTAATCCTAATCTGAGAGGGTAGTCCATATAAGTGATATTGAAATAAGATTATTTGATGTCAGATTTACCATAAATAAGAGGGCATCTCAAGAAATTAGTATCGTATGTCCTGCCATTATTGGCAGGGCATATTCAGTGGCAAATTCAGAAAATAATATTTTCAACAACAAAAGTGAGGTGTTCATGTCCTCCTTTACATTAAAAGTTTACACAAAACTTGAAAAAATTTAAAGATATTCCCACTGCCAAAATGATGAACAAAAATTTACAATCTGGGCCTCATGTTTTTGACATTTTCATTAAGAACAAAATACAAGTGGCATTTCGAATTCCTTTAATGCAACCAACAGCACTGCACCATGGTGACCAGCACATGGGCAGCAGGCCAAAAATTGAGACCAGTAAATCAGAACTACTTTTTCTGTCCTTTATATCTACCTGCATTCTACACCATGACTGACACAGTTAATCCCAACTGTACATTTCAATTATATGTTCCTATGATATCTGCTTACCTTATTGCATGCGACCAGTCACTTTTTTGCTAAAAACATTTTGGGTGAAAGTTTTTCAACATGCTAATTAGTTAAAATCATGAAAGATTCAAAGGAAGTATTTATTGTAATACAAAAGTATTTTAATTTTCCTCAATACTGTAACCTGGAAAAACTTTTCCATCATTATAAGGCATGCTAACTAAAATAACAAATAATCAAGAGTTAGCGTCTGCTCATAAGTTTTTGAGACTTGTACTCCGTCACTGCATACCTATGCTAATTACTTTTAAATACAACATTATTACAATACATGTATTTATAGAGATTTCTAAAAATGTTTATAAAATAGATTTAGGTATAGGAAGATTCTAGATAAGTAGTAAACAAATACTCAATAGCAAGTATCAGAGGGATTGAAGTAACTAACTGTCCCATGAATAAGCAATCACTCATAAGTTCTGTTTGAGACATTGGTTTGCAGAACACACCAGTCATAAATTGCCATAAAAACACGTTGCTCCAAAACAATGATCCAAGCAAGCACAACAAAAAATTCATACTAGAAACTAGGAGCATTAAGTATTAATACTGACAAAAAGCACCTTTTATTCCACAATGACTTCTTTGCATTTCAGAATCACGACAAAATTACGGAATTCTTCACAAAACATTTATGCAAAATTACCTGGGGCTTTCATAGAGGTCAGTATCCTGAGGGCTAGGTGCATGGAAGGTGGTGATCTTCACCAAGTAGAACAAAGCAAAACCAAATATCATCCCTGAAGCCAGCGTCATAATGAAGCTCTTGTAAACCATGTTGCCTTGATGAACTCCTCCTGCTCTCCCATCACAACCAAGTAAGCACAGCTTCAACAATACCCTTGCTATGGGAACAGAAAATTTAAATGCATTATTCTGACTCAATAATTTAAATTCAATTAGTCAAAAAAAAATATTTCAATAAAAAGCCCAAAGAACTAAGGTAGCAAATATTATAAAATTTGAAATAGAAATTGTTGACACAACATCATATGGTGATATTGATCATGAATACCATTTTCATATACAGATCACAAATATTTCCATTCATTTTAGATAACAGGTATGAGACCCAAGCAAAAATACTACAGAATTGAGCAACACAAATAAAATGAAAACCCATTCTTTTATTGCTGCAAGTATTTCTTCATGCATTTCTGCATAAATTACTACACATTTGGCTGTACACATTGCTACACATATCACCGCACATTTTGCCACACATATTGCTACACATATAACTGCACATATTAGCATTAAATCTGAGTCACCCACACTATTTTTTAAATAAAAATCAGGAAATGCTATTCTTACATAAAATAGTACATTTTATTGTAAAATGGATACATATATAAAATAAACATATCTTTTCATTGCTGCTTCTTATCTCATATTGTAATTGTCCAAAGCATCTATTTCCCCTAACCATTAAATATTTTTGATACACAATTATTAAAAGTCAATGATAGAAGATAACCAATCACAAAATGCATTTAAAAATTTGAGCTGAGTAAAATAAGTTCAAGATAGACCATTCGAGGCTACTTCCAGCACTTGGAATGAAGGACCTCCCATGTGGAGTGGCAGAGACTCTGCACAGCAAAAAACCCTCCCTGTGCAACAGAAGACCTCCAGAAAGAAACCCTCCAGTGCCCCCAAAGACCTCCAGAAAGAAACCCTCCAGTGCCCCCAAAGACCCCCAACGAGGGGATAGTTGTACAAAAACTACTGGACACAGGATGCGTTCCCTGGTGAGTTGCTGCAAGAACAGCAGCTAGTCTCAACAGACAGGACTCCTTGCTGATGACGTACGCCAGCATGGGAGAGAGGAGGCACAGTACCAGACTCTGAGATAGCAAGACCACCTGTCACACCACATAGTATGGTCAGTGGGTGCAAAAGGCAAGCAGATAGGATTAATCCATCAGGGTAATCTCTCTAAAACAACAGATATATCATTACATTTCTAATTGGGTATTAGAGAAGGGTATCAGAGGTCTACATATTTCTCAAGCAAAATTTTATATAAATTTTTAATGCATAAGGACAGGAATATGAACACATAGGTTTAATATAATGCTGGATACAAAAATACTACATCAAATCTACCTTTCCATTTTTATTCTATGCTAGAGCTTGCTCTGTTTGGTTAATGTATGGCCATTCCAAGACAAAAACATAATCATGACTCAATCTCCACTGTTTGCAGGGCCAGTATTGGACTTGGGAAAAGAAGTGATAGTACAAACAGAGCATTGTTTAGGTCTCAATCTGAGACTTGGCTACTTTTTAAGAGCATATGTATGGGTCCATAGAAAGTGCTTTAACAGTAAACCTTTTCAACAGTAGCAATTATTGACCACAGTCTTAGGAGCGGGTTTCAGAGAAAAGAAAGCACCGCAGATGTTCTGTTTCTGAATTTTTAGCCGTTACACTCACCTGGGGAATAGGTCTGCTTTACAATTCTTTTTTATATGAATTCCCTTCTTTTAAATGTATGTTCATAACAAAAGACAGCCAATACAGAAATTCTATAAAAATTTAGACATTTTTTGCATTCTTAAATTGTAATGTATGAATGTTAATTGGTTTAATCAAAGTTAGCTTAGCTTAGGTTAAGTAATATTAGGTTAGGTTAGAATAGGTAAAGTTAGGTTAAGAAAGATTAAGTTAGGTTAGAAGAGGTTCATATACATATAAATAAAGGATCACAATCATGGTATATAGAACTTATAATATAATTATAATTACCTGAAAATATAGTAATCTACACTTGGTTGCATTTTTACATTTGTATTAACCAGGTACATATATCTAAGAAGGGTACTAAACAATACATTTCTGTAATGACAATCCTTATATATAAATTTACCAAAATCACAACTAATACATTTCTGCAATGATGGTCTTAATGTATAAATTGATGATCAAATCATTTAAAAAATGTAGAATAAGCAACGTGTCTCATGATACTTAAGAGGCAAGGTTAATTTTCTCTGCATGACCTTAACACAGAATTTCTGACATTTTGAAATTTTTCTCAACATTTTGGCATTCCAAAATGGTAATTAAAAGAGTTTAATTATGTTAATTAAGATTAGGTTAAGTTGGTCAAGTTACATTGAATTACATTTCATGAGATTAGATTAGATTCTATCCAAAAATGTAGGAGCATAATTAAAACAGAAAATTTACTATAGAAAAATCAATGTCTCAAAACAAATTAATTTGCACAAGGTTTCATATTCGTAATAAATGGGTAGAAGCACACTAGAAAAGTCACATGCAATATCATGTATCTGTGATGGGGGTCCTAATGTAAATGATAGAAAGAATGAAAAATCTGTTCAATCATATTAAAAATGAAGTTATTCAGAAAATAGGATATACAATCTTATTTTTCTTTCTTTTTTCTGTAGGAAAATTTGGTATTAGATAAGCTACACAACAACACTATTGTAACATTTAGTAAGTTTTCATAATATTCATAAAGAAAATTAATCAACAAATATTGGCGAGTTGTAATCTCATGACCTACTGCAATGGGCCATCATTTGGATTTTGGCATTGATTAATCTCATAGTACATATTTCACTGTTCTGCAAATGATACCCATTTTGATAAAAAATCCTAGTCTTCTCACCACTAAAATCACTCATTTATTAAAGATAATTTATTTCTTCCTATGATTTCACATGTCAGAAGCATATTCTGAAGAGTACATATAAGGATATCCACGGAAATATGCTCTCGTCAAAAAATTTCCTACTCATTTAAAATACACGTGAAGTTTCACTCCTACTCAACATGCCACTTCTTCAGCTATCTTCTTTACAAAAAATTGTTTCCATTACGACATTGGTATCGTTTCTTCACGTTGTCATCCAAGGACTTCAAGCCAAAATTTCATTACTCATTGAACCAGTTAATGAACTGTTGCACCACGCTAAGCTAAGTTTCACGTATATCTGCTCAGCCGGCTCGGAACGTCTGACGCTTGAACAACTCTTAGCGTCACGAACTTATCTCGCAACTTTCTGTGAGTACACAGTGTCGCACGACTTACGTTGATAAGCTAGATATTGCTTTCAAGCAAGCAAAAAAGAAAAATGAGAAAACTTATTTATTCCGAAGTTGGTCACATACGAAGTATATAAAACCAAAAGGTATATACTTTGTATGTGACCAACATTGGAATAAACTATTTTCTTTTTTTCATACATTTCAGATTTTCAAGTCGTAAAATTATAGCCTTAAAATTAAACATGAAAGTTTTGATGGATCTTCTAATTAGGATTTGCACGACTACAATATAAATATCACGCGTGAAGGTCGCGTTAAAACTTCGGGTTGTGGTTTTAAATTCGCTCCTAAGCACCTTTATTTGTTAATTTTAATGCGTTTTCCCGTTGATTTTCACTGACCATCCCTTTCGTTACCGTCGCTATGTCTGCCCTTGGAGGCGAGAGGAAAAAACTCGCATCAAAAAAGAGAAGGCATTCTGCCAAAACGTCCGGCACCGTCAGAGGAACTCGACAGCTGTGGCATCGAGGCTGGAGACGGGACTCCGTCAGATGGCCATGGGAAAGTTGGCATGTCCGACGCGCAGCCGACACAAAACAACCTCCCAATGTCGACAATGCCACTAGGCAGATGTCTATTCGCGTATTGTATGTTTGCTTCCAATTTATCATCTAGTTGACCATTCCATTGTTGCTGCCATAACGTGCGTGCAGCACACACGCTACTCATGAGACGCGAATTCGCAACAATTCCTCGTGGAATTTCACTGTATGCAGGAAGGCTTCAGGGCACGCTCAAGGTACCAGATCCCACATGAAACCAGCTCGGTAAAATCAAAACAATCACACAGTACTGACATCCCTCCCGCTATTATCAAACTGTCTTGGGCCTCTCGTTGCGATGTCATCTGGCGGAGAGTTCCGGGATGCGTTACGAACAGTTTCATTCACAAGTTACTTCAAACATTTGAAACATTTATTTACCGTAAGTAATTTACATTACATTACATAATTTTACCGATCCACCGGGTTATAACTCAAGTGTACGGGAGGAAATATAAATACCAAATAATTTCTTTAAACACCGTTCACTCCTTTATTGATTTTGCACACGAAGAACACAAGCACATTTCTTGAGGCGATGTGTTTTCAAATGCTTAACAAAGGTAATGTCCACAAGCCCCATACATGTTTTACATCTGAATCTTTCACTCCCAACTCTAGTCCCAAGATATGGTCACTGAATGAATGCTACTTTTGCGTAAAATAAATAAGAATAGGACTCATATTCAAGTAGTAATTTCCCACGGATATCAAAGACAAAGCCTAAAGGCTTGAGAAAAACTCAAGTATTTTACCTAAAGGCATACAACCACATGAGGGCAGCGGCCTCCACGACCGTTAAAGTGAAAGATCATTTAGAGCAAAGCCTAACTCTGGTCAAGTAGCACGAGTGTCAGCATAAGATGAATGGACCCAGTAGATGAACATTATCGTTCTTATTATTACTGATACAAGTCAAGGGAACCAGGGCGCAGGGTTGCTCGAGGGGATCAATATCTCGAACCGAGATGAAGAGAAGACTGGAAGGGCAGCCCTGCACTTATGCTAAACAAAGCTGTGACCACATGTCGCCCGCCTCCAAAAACTGGAAGGATAAAAGAAATAGAACCTCATGAATTCAAATGTTTAGGCCTACAAGAGATTCCTACAGCCAATGGCGGTGCACCTTTCGCAAGCAGGCAAGACAGCTCTGAATAATGCCACTGTACTCGCGGGACAGGTGCCGTACGCACAGCCAACTTCGTAACTCTTGCCTGCTCGTGAGGAGGACGAGTCGCCACAACGCCCCATGAACAATTCCCTCAAAACTCTACCGTAGGTGGAGTGGTCACGTCGCATTTATGACTGTTTAATTATGAGTTTAACGCATTTAACAACCTAAGATACATTTCATCAAGTCGATTATGCATCAGCCATTATCTTGAAATTTGATAGTACGAATTGATACTCGTTCATATATATATATATATATATATATACGTACATATACTTNCTTTGTATGTGACCAAGTTTGGAATAAACGATTTTTCTTTTTTCTTTCTTTTTTCTTACTATATTAGAGAGATTATATCAACTCATAAACCGATGCGCCAAAAATGAAGTTTTACTTTTCGTGTGCACACCTCTTACTTAAACTAGCTTACACTATACAATGTGATGCACTAGTGGCAATTTTAGTAATTGATTGTCAAGTAAGAGCTATTGAAGGTGGAACCGTAATATTCTNCTAATTGTCAAGTAAGTGCTATTGAAGGTGGAACCGTAATATTCTTCTCATGAAATAACCCTATTTGAATTATCGGTGCCCCGTTGTGTTTATATGTATCGATGTCTAAATTCCTTACGTTCATAGGCATGACCATTTACGTTCAATTATTTTTGTTACCCGTTGTAATGCTATCAGTACTATACTGAAGCAACGATTAGTAATACCACAGCTAACAGAATAAGAGTTTAATCATTGCAACGTGGTGACTTTGCCAAACTGAGCGCACGATAATCATGACGTCACAACCAATGTGCCAAATCTT
>VOMN01038430.1:0-15775 GCA_014899125.1 Orchestia grillus
GTGTGGGGAGGAGGTGTAGAGAGGAGTGTGGGGAAGAGGGGTAAGGAGAGGAAATGGGGGACAAGATATGTTGGGGAGGAAGGAAAAGGGGACCACTGTTTGAATTCCAGCTGGGCACGTGAGGCACATCTGGCTTCCAGGCCCACCACAGTGATGTGCAGGGCCTCACTGATGTGCTCGGGCTCAGTTGTGTGCTGTGCCTCAGTGANGTGCTGGGCCTCAGCGATGTGCTGGGCCTCAGTGATGTGCTGGGCCTCAGCGATGTGCTCGGGCTCAGTTGTGTGTTGTGCCTCAGTGATGTGCTGGGCCTCAGTGATGTGCTGGGCCTCAGTGATTCCGCACAGAGTCTCGTGAGAGAAAAGCTGCAGAACAATTTGCTGCAGATGCACAACCAGCACAGCTGTCAACAGCTGCAGCTGCTCGCCAGTAATATGGACCAGTGACTCAACTGCAGCTGTCAGGCAGGTGTTCGGCGCTGCTGAGAAAAGCTGCAGTAAAGGTGTTTTGTTGCTGCGTGAGTCACAGCAGCTGCGTCTTGGTGTGGCGTCCTCTACATGTGCCGCAGCAGCTGCGTCTTGGTGTGGCGTCCACTACATGTGCCGCAGCAGCTGTGTCTTGGTGTGGCGTCCTCTACATGTGCCGCAGCAGCTGTGCGCAGATCACCACAACTCCAGTTCTGCAACTTAGCCAGCACTGGCAGTAGGGTTGTCTAGTCCCGCAGACTTGTAGCGGTTGTAAAATGGTTCCAGAAAAAGAGAAGAGTATTGGACATCAAACGTAACCTCCTTTATGTGCGTTGTAGACTCCGTTGCATCGTAAATTTTGTTACTAGTTACGATGAGACATCGCATGCCCAGTGATGCGGCGCCAGCGAGCTCAGTAAATGTGACCGATCAATTGGACCCTCAACACCATCGACTCTGTGATGAAGGCTTAATGGACTCGTGTACAGGAACGTAGGTCCGCATCATAGAAACGCCAATCTGTTTGTAAAAAGGGCTGAAAGCGCTTGAAAAATGAGCCTAGCATTGAATTGAAATTAAAGGGGGAGAGGAGATTCACCGTGTGCGGCTGCTAGTTCGAAGGTGTGAAAAGTGAGTAGGTTCGGAGGAACACTGACGAGTCAGGGGCTGTAGTTATGTTCCATCTGTTTCACGTAGCATTGGCCCCGAACTTTAGAACTCCAGAACGTAGAGAATGATCGATGTAGTGTTTGAAAAATTATGTCGCAGTTACGTGAGTGCATAAGAACATAGGCCAAAGAAATGAGTACCTAGTATAATTGAGCGTAGAAGTTGTCAGATGGAGCGCCTAGTTTAGTTGAGGGTAGAAATTGTCGGATGGAGCGCCTAGTTTAGTTGAGGGAAGAAATTGTCGGATGGAGTGCCTAGTTAAGTTGAGGGGAGAAATTGTCGGATAGAGCGCCTAGTTTCGTTGAGGGGAGGAATTGTCGGAGGGAGCGCCTAGTTTCGTTGAGGGGAGGAATTGTCGGAGGGAGCGCCTAGTTTAGCGCTGAGGTAGTTTGCTCAGCGGTGAGGGGAGCTATTGAAGAGATAGACGAGCATGGTCGACAAAAGATCACAACGTAGAAGACAGACGCTTATGCAGAAATGTACGACAAAACCGTCGCTAACGACGATTAATGACAGACCGACGCACTCCTGTGGCAATTGCAGGGTGGAATCGAGCATTGGAGAGTGACAATGTTAAAAAACTGAAGATGAATCTCACAGTCTTTTAAAATTTTCTAGTCCGAAAGCCATTTCCAATTTAACAGCATTAAAGCCAGTAATAACTTCGCTGTTCCAGAACTATTTCCAAAAACCCTTGTCCCAAGGAATAGAATGGGGCAGAAAATGGCGACAGGAGCGAGTTGAGTGATCCATTCCTGGGCGTCCCCCCAAGTCGTGCGCCGTCAGTCAGCGAGGCAAATTTCTCACGATTAGATCACAATGCAACACCCCATCTATACATTGTCTGCCACGCAGACTGAAACAGAAAATATCACCCAACACCCTTGGAGTTTTTATTACCCCAAAGTCTTGGGGTCCCGGATATCCGCGTCTCAAAACATCGACACTCAACCGCAACTGGCTGCTGAGAGGCGGGGTGGTGTGAAAACGGGGGTTGGGGGCACTCAGACTCCTGCAGCGGGGGGGCACTGGGACACAAGCTAGGATATCACAGCTGGGACACAAGTTAGGAGGTCACAGCTGGGACACAAGCTAGGAGATCACAGCTGGGACACAAGTTGGGAGGTCACAGCTGGGACACAAGCTAGGATGTCACAGTTGGGACACAAGCTAGGATATCACAGCTGGGACACAAGCTAGGATATCATAGGTGGGATGCAAGCTTTGAGACCTCAGCTAGGGCACAAGCTATAAGATAACCGGCTAGATGCAAGCTACAGAAAGGGCAAAGAAGCTGCTGACGGGTGAGACGGAGAGATTGCTGACGGGTGAGATGGAGAGACTGCTGACTGGTGAGATGGAGAGACTGCAGCTAGGAAATCACGCGGGACCCCAGAGCTGCTGGCAGACGAGCCAATTCTAACCAGCAGCTGACGACACCTGCAGACGAGACTTCCATACGACACCGTCTGGAGATGAGACCAGACGACGAGACGAGCGAGTTCCGAGGAGCTGGGAGATCAATGGAGGGAGCGCGGCGCTGTCTGCAGGCCCAGGAGGCTGCTTGCGGCGGCTGCAAGCACAGGAGGCTGCACTTGCTGGCTGCTATCATCCAGCCTATAGCAGGGGCTGCAGCTGAGGTTAGGAGGGAGATTGAGCTGGGAGACAACAACTGGAATGTAAGCTGGGACACCTGAGCTAGGATGCCAGCCAGAAAACCACAAAATTTGATACAAACAAAAGGAATCAAGCTAGGAGGAGGCTGTGAGGCCTGCAGTGACCCGCCGGAGACGGAGTCTGTTCAACTCTATCACAGCAGGACAACAAAAGTCACGTCTTCTCAAATTAGGTCACGGATGTAAACGTTATCTGATTTTCTCCTCTTTCTCATCCCCAGCTCTCCAGGAGAGGAAATGCAGGAAGAGAGGGGGAAGTGGGGCTGCAGCAACAGGAGGGGGTGAAGGTGGGACGAGGCGGAGTCGTTTCTAGCGAGAGTGCAACCAGAATTCACCCACCGATCTTCCTTTTCATTTTTTCCGTTCTTTTTTTGCCCAGCCCTCTTTCTTCTCCCCCTTTTTCTTTCCTTTCATCCTTCAGTTCGTTCTTCCTCTTCCTTCTTCCTTTTTCGACTTCCCTATTTTTCCTCATTCCTTGTTCTCTACCCCTCTTCCTATTTCTATTCCCTTTTCTTTTTCCCTTTCTTTTCTACATTTCCTTCTTCCTCTTCCCTCAATTCTTCCTTTTCCTTCTTCCTCTTCCATCTTTCCTTGTATTCCTGCTTTCCTTCTTTACCATCCTTCTCCCCTTCCTCCTTGCTCTTTTTGCGTCCCTTCATTTCCCTCGCCCCACTTGCCCGGGACAAGGGCGGCCGCTTGCGGGGGAGGGGGGGTAATGAGAGAAAATGAAAGCGACGGAGGGAAGGAGGGGAAGCCGTAAGAACAAAATAGAAAGCAGAGGTAAGTAGAACACAAATAGAGACAAGCAAACAGGGCAGACGTTACAAAAAAAATATGGTCGAGATAAAAAAGTCCTTCACTATCGAACAAACTGCGCCATGTGCTCGACACTCGACACACTCTCCCACGCTCGACATTCGACACTCTCACGCTCGACCCTCAACACTCTCACGCTCAACACTCGACACTCTCTCACGCTCGACACTCCACTCTGTCTCTCATGTATAGAAACATTCTAACGGTAAAAATATTTAAAATGCAACAAAAAGAATAGAAAGAACCATTGTTAATTCCAACACGTGTTATTGTAGGGCTTTCAATGCCTTGCAACTGGTGGCATGGTGAGGTATGTGAGGAATGTGTGGCTTAAACTTCCTTTTCCAAGGGAAGTACTCTCTGGTTACGTTAAATGCTTCGCCTGAGCCGAGGTTCGAACCCTGGTCCGTTCGGTTGTGAGGCCATCACGCTACCAGTACGCCATGGAGCCCAATAGACAGTCAGCTTTAGGCCAAGCAAGTAACCCCAGGTTATGTAAACTCCAGATCACGCAAGCAAAACAAGACGATATCTCCGGTCGTGGAAGCATCCCAGGTTAAGGTTACTCTATTTCACGCATGCAAGAAGCTGCACAATATTCAGGCAGAAAAATATTTTACGGATGCTTCTGTATAAATTTAGTCATGCAGGTCTTGGTAAGATGGCGACCAGGTTGGTATCCATGATGGTATCCAAGATAGCAACCAAGATGGTAACCAAGATGGTAATCAAGGTGGTAACCAAGTTGGTAACCAAAATGGTAATCAAAATGATAACCAAGATGGCAGCCAAGATGGCAGGCAAGATGGCAGGAATGATGGCAGCTAAGATGGCAGCCAAGATGGCAGCTAAGATAGCAGCCAATATGGTAGCCAAGATGGCTGCCAATATGATAGCCAAGATGGCTGCCAATATGGTATCCAAGATGGCTGCTAAAATGGCTGCCAATATGGCAGCCAAGATGGTTGCCAAAATGGCTGCCAATATGACAGCCTAGATGGCTGCCAATATGGTAACCAAGATGGCTGCCAATATGGTATCCTAGATGGCTGCCAAAATGGCTGCCAATATGGTCACCAAGATGGCTGCCAATATGGTATCCAAGATGGCTTCCAAAATGGTTGCCAAAATGGCTGCCAATATGGTAGGCAAGATGGTTGCCAAAATGGCTGCCAATATGGTAGCCGAGATGCTGAGGACTTGCGACGAAAGTGACAGTCGCAGCGTGTGAGGAGGAGCGCTAGATTGTTTGCAAGGACTTGGTGGAGTGGTTGGGTGGTGAGAGCGGGTGGGTGTGGAATTTGGTGGAGTAGTTGGGTGGTGAGAGTGGATGTGTGTGGAATTTGAGTTTGATGGAGTGGTTGGGTGGTGAGAGTGGTCTGGTGTGGACCTACATACACTAGTCGGGTGGTTGGATGTACACTTTCAAGCAGCCTGCCTACTCATTACTGAAGCTTGCACAGCCGTGTGCTCACCATGCGGTCATTGAAATGAAAGTACTAGTAAAGGCAAGTTTATCTCCTCATGGTTTAAGTTATTTTTAAAAAAGACCCGTAATGGAGAAACAAATCTCAGCTAAGTAAACCATCGAGCTGTGGATGCAGATCAGTTCCCACACCCAGTCTGTGCGGCACCTCGCTCACATTCAACTCGCCGCAGTCCTGAGCTGCGGTGGGGTCTCGTCGGCCCCAGTAAACTAAAGGGCTTCCATGCACTCATGCCTTCATTGATGGGCTGCGGCCTTTGTCTTTCCTCACCTCGAGTCTCGCCACCGAAGCAAACCAGCTCCACAATCCCCCAAAAACGCAGTCAACATGCCGTGCCGTGCTAGTTAGGCGTTAGAAATGTTATGAGCTTGAAAAGAATATAAATGCAATGAAAATTTAGAAAAGCAACTTTATCAGTAAGCAAGTTAGAAAAACGAGAAGCCTTTGACATGACTCGAAATCATGCAGAAAATCTCACCAAAGCCTGGACCGCTCCCTGGTGCTGCAACATCGAAATGGTGAAAGTTAGAGACGAATAATGGCCCGACCTGACACTGAGCTGTGCGTTACAGAGGCAGAGTGTAGCAGGGACACAAGCTTATGTTAATTACGTTAAAAGTATGGTAGTAACGCGAGGCTAGTGACACAAAAGTTATTGTTAAAAAGTTATCAAGTATGACAGTGACACAAAGTTAGGGCTAATTATCAACAAAGAGTGAGGTTGATGCAAAAGTAACGACCAGTTTGAGGGAAAATTATTTTCCGAAAGAATGTAACAAATTTCTGTCGATCGTTTTAGTTCCAAGAAGTTTCTTGGACTAATCCACGATTTTCTTTCAGATGATCCAAGTTTTGTTCATAGTTTTTTATCATTTACACGTATATTCAACCCATATATACACATTAAGATTTGACATGAAGATTATATTTCACATTAAGAAGTTTTTGCTCCATCAGTTCCTAGAAGGCATCAATGCAATTACATCAGCAAAAACCCGAATATTTAGGGCATTTATGGGGATATTATCAGACAGCGAACCAAAGGGCTGCAGGAGGTGTTTTTTTTTTGTTTCCGAGTAGGGATTTCAGTTTGAAAGACAGGGCAACCGAGGGCCGTCCAAATAAGCTTGATAACTATGTGTTAGAAGGTATTGTCTTTGGAAATCCCTTCATTACAACTAGGGTATTTACTGAACTAATAAACGATGCCCATACTACCGCGCTGTCAAGAGAGTTGGAAAGGCTTCAGTGGCCAGAAAGAGGGGACCCTCTCGAAACGTCTCCAGAGAACTTGCAACACGGGAGGCCTGTTGTGAATCATTGCTCACAAAATCTCTCGGAAGCGCTTGGGTGGGAAATCTTGCTGTATTCTCCATGTTCTCCTGACCTAGCACCATCTGACTGTCATTTGTTTCGAGAAAAGCAGAACCAGTTTAATGGTCTTAGGTTGACATCAAAAGAGGTTCTGAACAGGAATTGGATTGCTGTTTTCCTTATAAGCGTAAAGAATTTTAAGAGTGTACCTTTTATGAGCTCATTGACAGATGAAATGAGGTCCTTGAAAGCGTTACAGGCTATGTTTACGAATAAACATAGCTCGCTTTCTCGCGTTTAACTAAGGCTTTGAAATCGGACGATACTTTTGCACCAACCTGATATGACATCGACGCAAAGCTATTGTTAAATACTTACAAACTACGATAGTAAAACGGCATTATAGTTCATAAGGTTCAACTTACGACAAGGACATGAACTTATGGTTAATAACTTTCGAGGTATGTTAGTGACTCCAATTAGCAAGTGACATTTCAAGAGACAAATCTAATTAGCAAAGGACAACCTGGCTCACGAGCCGCGAGACACGTACAAGCAGGACGTCACGCCCCGTCACACGTACATGCGCTGTACGCAAACACACCACACACACACACGCACCGTACATGTACTCTACGTACTCGCACACACCCTGCCCGTTCCCGTACACTCGTTGTACGCACACGTGTGCGAGCTGCACGCACACAAAGAGACGCTACACTTGCTGACGTCCAATCAGCTGACGCCTGTACTGCAAGCTGCCCTGTGCATCGATGCAAGGCCTTGTCAGGTGCTGCAGGCCTGCACAGGTGCACCTGTTCAGGTGCAGCGCCCGTCCAGCGGGGAACTACGCAGCTCTCGGCACATCAGCACCGCCCACGCGAGTGTTGTGAAGCCCCAAGTCTGGAGTGGTCAGCT
Organism: Orchestia grillus; assembly: GCA_014899125.1. Lineage (NCBI taxonomy): Eukaryota > Metazoa > Arthropoda > Malacostraca > Amphipoda > Talitridae > Orchestia > Orchestia grillus. The sequence continues at coordinate 7,345 of VOMN01038430.1, forward strand.
GCAGCGCCTAGCAGGCCTGGTCAGCTGCAGCACCCAGCAGGCCTGGTCAGCTGCAGCACCCAGCAGGCCTGGTCAGCTGCAGCACCCAGCAGTCCTGACCTTACCTTTCTGCAGGAGCTGAGACCGCAGCTCACCAGCATCTCCCCTGAGGGCTTCCTGCTGAGCACGGCCTACTGAGGAAGTCCTACTGAATACGCCCTACTGAGTGCGTCTTACTGATTACTTCTTACTGAGTATTTCGTATTGCAAGTGTTTGAGTGGTGCACAACAGCAGTAGCCAGCGTTAAAGGAGCACAGCGTATAAGAGAATCCTGATGGCGAAAGTAGAAAGCTAAAAAATTGAAATACGGTGTACGGACCACAGCACGTGCACATTAGAGCACACGTGCAGCCTAACGCGAGTCACAATCGAGCTCTGAAGAACTGATGCAGGGCATTCATGGAGCGGCTGCTGCGACCAGTCGCTCCCTGCGACCCCGCGGCCTGGGGCTGGTAAAGCGGTGGGCAGCTGCGCCCTCTGAGTCGGCGGACGCTGAGCTTGTGATGTGAGCGAGCCGCGGGAACGCGTCAAAATCAGCGCAGCGGGAAAGTTTGGCGAGTATGTTAGTTATTATTGCTAGCGAATGAATACATTTCATTTCAAATTAGTGAATCTACCGTTAAAGTTATAGTATTCTTAGTCATTTACAGTTTACGAGATATTGGCGTTAATTATACCGACAATAAAATTTTCGCAACGTATTTTCACATCAAACGTCGCCTTTCGGCAAATCATGAGAGGGCGAATATAGTCCCATGAACCGGAACGCGTTTCATAACCTTAACATCTTAAATAAATCATAAAGAAAGGGAGGTCATCTTCATGTACGACCTGTCTAGAAAACTTGTCCTGACATTGACGCCCTCTTTCGGTTTTACAAATTTAGCGACTGCCTAGGCTGGCCTCTGCTGCTCTGCTGGTGCAGTTTCCTGGCTTAGGCATCACCGAGGCTAAATCTTTTGCCACCCCATCGATAAATTCATGAATTAATTGATAAAAGTACTTGGGTGGCTATAATTGAAAATAATAACAAGCGCTCCGGCGAGATAGTTAGACTGTTCAGTCCTAGTGTTCTGTACTTGAACAATAGTTGCCACCAGTCGTCGCAGCTATAGTGAAGTTGCCACCAGTAGCCCCTGCTATACTGTAGTTGCCACCAGTCGCCCCTGCTATACTGTAGTTGCCACCAGTCGTCGCAGCTATAATGAAGTTGCCACCAGTCGCCACAGTTATAGTGACGTCAGACGACACCTGGCGTGCAGGGCAGAGCCAAGCAGTGCCAGGTGAGCCGGCACTGTGTACCTGGCAGCTCCAGGCAGAGCACAGCCAACACAATCAACATCACAAGCTTGTGCTGATGGTGACGTCACCACAAGCCCGCACCGACTCCCACATCGACGCGCCTGTGAGGCCAACGCGTCAGCTGGTGCGAACAGTCGATGTGTGCACTGAGCAATGATAAGCGCCCTGTGTACAAGGTCCAGTCAATGACACCACACTCTACACAACGTGAGGCATCGTACAGGCGAGCGCTCGCTGTGTACATTACTTGCGTACACACGACGCAGTGCACACGTGTTGCTTAAAAGTACGATTCTTGAGCTCGAGAGACGCGTGGCTGTGTTGCCGGGGTGATCGACCTTTTGCTAAGGAGTTCAAGCCGGCGCCTCGTCCACTCTGAGCGAGCGTGTAACGAAGGTCACTCATATACGTGCCTGAGCATGTATGTGTGCGTGTGTATGTGTACAGGAGTGCGTGTGCGTGTGGCCATGAATAGCGGAGAGCTTCGTAGAGAGGCGGTCTCGCGCCTGCCGCACATTCAGGAGGTCACGTGTTCGATTCCCTGACGGAGTGCTTCCATGGGGAGAGGAAAATTAAGCAGGATAATCTTGAAAAGCGGCACACCACTGTGATCCCGGTAGGGGCTTTTAAATTCTTCCAAGGTATGGGGGGAAAGCGTGAGTATAGGTGACCAATTTGATTCAGTTTGATTACAGACCTCTACCCAGAGTCTGGAAGAAATGCAACTGTCTCACGAACCTCATCAATCTATTTGGAGATGTTCGCTGCATTTGCCACGGTACGAAAGCCGTGAAGCTCATGTTCTTCGACTTTCATAAAACCTATGAAAAGGTTCCCAACAAAAGAATAATGACAAGAGCACAACCCCAAGCAACAACTCTTGGGTTCTAAACTGGCTCACTAGTCGTACACGACTAGGAAACATTCACGATCAATTGTGCGATTGGATTCATGTAGTATGAATCCAATCACATCACGATTTACGTCAATGATCTTGACATCGGAACCAGCAGCAAAATCAACCAACTTCTAAAACCAAGATACAAATACCAAGCTGACCAACGCACCACCACAAGGCTGACCACAGCACCCCCACCAGGCTGACCACAGCACCCCCACCAGGCTGACCACAGCGCCACCACCAGGCTGACCACAGCACCACCACCAGGCTGACCACAGCACCACCACCAGACTGACCACAGCACCACCCCCAGGCTGACCACAGCACCAGCCGGCTGACCAGCTTCCTGTCATCAGGCCGCTAGGAGCTCCCTGCTAGCTGGCTGCCGGGAGCTCCTAGCCACCAGGACGCAGGGCAATCGCACGTTAATGAGAGACACGCCAGGGTCAGGGGGCACGGTGATGGATGGGCGCCTTCGTGTGGGGGCCCCGTAACTGGGGAGTGAGGGGAGGAGATGGGGACTAACGAGAGACTGAGGCAGGCGAGAGGGAAGAGTGGGGGCTGGAGGGACAAAGAAGCTCACAAACACACCGTACACATGTGGAGTCGTAACCTTTATTCTGAGGGCCGGCCAGAGTTGAGGCAGGTCCTGCACGGAGCAATGGTGAGTGAACAAGTTCTGCTCAACTGCGCAATCACCGAACTCGTGCCTTGTATTTGAATGCTGCGAGCATTTCAGAATTGGTGGAATGCCGAGGTTTATTTCTCAAGGCGGTGTGCAACAGAGAGTTCTGTTGTACACCGTTGGTTACACGGCAGTGTCGTGTGACCAACACAGCAGTGTCGTGTGACCAACACAGCAGTGCCGTGTGACTAACACAGCAGTGTCGTGTGACTAACACGGCAGTGTCGTGTGACCAGCTCATCAGTGGTGGGGGAGCTGCGGCGGGACAGTGGTATGGACAATTACTAGGGCAGGTAAGGGAGCAGTTGGGGGCTGTGAGAAGCAACAACGTGTGCAGAAGGGACGTCGGACGCTGACGTAGCTGCACAGCGGAAATTCGCCCCCAAGGATGCCATGAACGCGTTTAATAAGACACACAATGTGGTTGCCAGGTGACATCCCCTGAGGACACGTTGCGCGGCAAGCTTGGATGCGGGGGTGTGGTTTGGCTGCGGGGGTGTGGTTTGGCTGCGGGGTGCGGGGGCTGCGAAAGTGCGGGGCTGTGAAAATGCGGCGCTGCGGCCCTACGGAGGTGTGGGGCTGCTGGGTGACGATGCTGAGTGGACTGGGATCGCCCCTCTATTTTCGAGGGGAGTTTGAGTTGCGCAGCGCGGATTCCCACCTGCCAGCACCACAAAGCGTTTAATTCTCAAATATGACTCCAGACCCCAATAGACTCCAGTAGACTCCACAGCAGTCCTCGAGCAAGGATTACAGAAAGCTTCAGTGCACTTTAATAGACTTCCGTGTAGTATTGACAGATTCCAGTGCGCTCCAGTAGACCATGTTGAATTTAGTAGACCCAGTAGACTCATGTACAGTGGATGATAGTTGACTCCAGTAGATTCCACTAGACTAGAGTAGACTCCAGTAGATTCCACTAGACTAGAGTAGACTCCCGTAGATTTCACTAGACTAGAGTTGACTCCAGTAGATTATAGTAAACTTCAGTAGATTATACATTGTTGACTCAGGTAGACTCAGTACACAAATGTAGAATAGCTCTGCAGAAACACGATACGGGGTCAAAATGAGAGAAATCGACTCGACTTTCGCAGTATAAGGAAGATTTGGCCAAAAATGCCTAAATGTTCGTATTTATTTCAAGGATGAATTTATTCTTCAACGCTCCCTATCTTATCTGGAAGGGCGACCTCTCTGATTGTTGTGGGCCAGCTCTCCAACGCTCCCAGCTTCCAACACGGCAGTCGCCTAGGGACGATCGAGCATGTCTTTGGAGCCTCGCAACATAGAAGAATGAGTATATACTTCTAAATCGAATAATTTACGTAACATAAGCCGCTAATACATCGTGAAACCTGCGGAGTCGGGTGAACTTTTGCGTATTGTGAACTCTGGTCAGTGGGGCCCACAGCTCGGTGAGGTCCAGCGGGTCACCCTACGCCCCACAGGACCCCCGGGCTGGGGAGCTACCAAGTCAGTAAGCGATTTCATTTTTTTAAGGTGCCATCCTCTCGACATTTTACCAGCAGACAAGTCGGCTTTGTCGACATTTTACCAGCAGATAAGTCAGCTTTGTCGGCATTTTACCAGCAGACAAGTCAGGTTTGGGTCGTCTTGTTTGTTCTTTAACTTTGATGCCTCGAAAGGACACTCAAGTCCATTTCCGAATAAAGTTTTTTACAGCATCCCTAGGAGCAGCATTGACACACATTTCTATGTCCTCAAGCTCTGACAGAAAAATTCATAATTGTGTATAAGATTTTCTTTTCAACGAAAATGCCTTGAACATGCACTCTATAATAAAGAAATATGCCAATATATTTACTTTTTTTTCACATTGAATTTAGTTCAGGGCGGCATAATGTGGTGATAAACGCCCACCTCACTACCCCTAACCTTCCCACCGCGGTGGGGTACAAAACAAGGCTCGGGGCTGCTCGGAAGATGGCGGCGGCGGTAGTGCGCGAGCGGAGCACATAGGGCAAAAGGAAGGGGGAGGGAACCCTTTCCCACACGGTGGGGGAGAGGGGGAGGAGGAAAGGGGAGGGATATCATGGGTATGTGTCACGTGGTCAATATATTGATGGTGAGGTAAACCTCAGTCGTGCCCCAGGTCATGCCCTTCACTCGCATGGCATGCTCCTCACTCGCATGTCATGCCCTTCACTCGCATGGCATGCCCCTCACAAGCATGTCATATCCCTCACTCGCATGTCGTGCCCTTCAATCGCATGTCATGCCCCTCACTCGCAAGTCATGCCCCTCATTCGCATGTCATGCCCTTCATTCGTATGTCATGCCCCTCACAAGCATGTCATGCCCCTCACTCGCATGTCATACCCCTCACTCGCATGTCATGTCCCTCACTCGTATGTCATGCCCTTCATTTGCAAATCATTCCCTTCACTCGCATGTCATGCCTCTCGCTCGCATGTCATGCCTTTCATTTGCATATCATGCTTCTCACTCGCATGTCATGGCCCTCACTTGTACATTGTGCCCCTCACTTGTATATCTAAGCGTATGTTACGGAAAGCTACATTTTCGGTCACAAAACTCTACGGATAATGCTCCTAGTATTTAAGTATCTAATTTGGAAAATATGAGTAAAAATAACGTACGTAGACAACCCGGCCCAAAAATTCATCACGCTCCGAAAAAATGTGTATTTCACTAAAATAAATAGGCTTAGTAATTTATTGGACCACCTTTGCACATCGATAATAGTCCTTATTCTATTAGGCATAGATTCTTCAAGATTCCGCACGCATTCTGAAGGAATATTTTCCCAAAATGCGAGCAAACGTCGAGAATAATCTTTTAATGAAAACAGAAGAGGTTTTGAAGCTCGCAGCTCCTTCTACAGTTTATTCCACAAGTTTTCGGTGGGGTTTAAATCAGGGGACTTTGGAGGCCATTACGTGTGAGAAAATGATCCCTGGCGATCCCTCAACCTGTCTCGCACTACAGGAGACCGGTGAATGCTAGCGTTGTTGTCTTAGCGGATACCAGAGCCATCAGGAAAATAAAATCCAATAGATGGGAGTACTTAGTCAAATAGGAGGTTCAAATAATTCTGAGATTTCAATCGTTGTTGCACGAGATTGCCGAACCTAATTCTGGCCTTGTGATGCACCCTTATATCATTACACTGCTACAAGAAGTTTCTACTGTCGGAACAATGCATGAAGAATCCAGAGCTTCATGGGCTTCCCGTCTCACTCTAACTCTGCCATCGTTCTATAACAAAGTGAACCTCGATTCTTCTGACCTAAGATGTGTTTCTACTGCTCTACAGTCCAGTGTTTGAGGTTTTCCGAATTGAAGCTGTTTCATTCGATTAGCTTTATTGGCCAATGGTTTCCTGGCGGCGGTGCTGTTACTTAAGCCCATTTTCTTAAGTTTTACGCGCATGGTGCGAGTAGAAATTTTCTTGAGACCTTCGATGAACGTGCCAGCCAAATGTTAAGCCTTTTTCTGCCGGTTTGCTTTCACTAATCGCTTCAGAGAACGCCAGTCCCGAGTATTCAGAATTTTAATTCTGTCACTAATGCCACAAAATGATTGCACTTCACCATTTCTTTCCAGTGAGCAATTATTCTTTGCTTAGTCCTAAGTCCTACAGTCGTCATTTGGGACACTTCGCAATCAAACTTCCTAGTACGGTACATACCAATAAACTGTCCTCTGTGAAAGACAGAGGTTTGTTTTGCAGGGTTTTTCCAGCGGGATTATTCATGCTTATTTTTGCGAAAAGAGAATGTGCAGTACTGAGTACCAGTGACCCTGAATGCCTCTATTGCTACCATATTCGTTTGCTTCAAGTTTGTTTCTAGGAAACCTGTAAATGTTGTTCAAATTATATCTACATTTTACCAGGGTGCGACAAACCTTTTGACCAGGTAGAGTACTGAAAGGCATTCTACTCTTGCACCGCATCCCCACTTCCACATGAACCCTTACCTTTTATTTCATGTCCCTTATTGACACCGTAGATCAGTCATAAAATACATGTCATAGCACGACATTACACGCAGCAATGTCTTTTGCTAGTATTGAAGTTGATGATAGAGCGTGCGACCATTACTCGATGTAGCAGCGGTGTACCACTCGTTGCATTGTCACACAGAGTAACTGACGGCATAATGATTCACTGACATCATGCAGGGAGCCATGTCAATATCTTCGCTCCAATCGTGGGGCCTCATCATGCCCTCGCCTCAGTCACAACCCTAACGTTACGTTAGCACCGCCACATCATTACTCACTACTGTGCTATTACTGTAATGAGCCATGCCCTCCAGGTAACACTTCCTCATCCTCGTCATTTTTCGTCCAAATTTAGAAGCTCCAACACACGTGCCCCAAGTGACTTGAATTTTGTCCGGAATTACGTTCCTGCCACACCACCTAGGTGCAGGTGTCGGTCCCTGCTACACCACCCAGGTGCAGGTGTTTTGAAGATACGATAAAAGGAGGTATTTTTTATAAAAAGAATGAACACGTATATTCCCCAGGTGAATCAACAGTTAANCAGGCTGAATCGAAACATGTGAAACTCTTAAAAGAACTCCGTGTCTGTATTTGAAAATGATTTGACTTCATACTCTCGAGTCGAGAGCTAAACATTACCGCTCCGAAGCCTTGAATGAACCTTAGGGATTTTGTCTACCTGGCCAAACTTCTGATTAGAGAGCGAGCGGCGGTGACGAATGCTATAAAGTCCACCCTGAGAACCATGAAGACCGCACGGTTTTTGAGGGGCCAAAATCGCCACGTATTAGTTGGGACGCGAGATCCTTCGCTCCACAATTTGCGATGCGTTGATTTTCAGTTGAATGTCTGTAAGCGACTCACTATTAAGCCCCATATATTTATGTTCTTGTCTTGATATGTAAGGAATTAATAGCGAGCGATACGATGGGAATATGTTGACTTTTATTACAGATGTAGGTCTCTAATACACTGACTAAATAACTAATGTGCCCATTGTTTTCGGGCACTTGCGTGATGGGTTATTTTAATCTATTGCTCCTACTTAATCTATTTGAGCTGCAAAATCGAAGACTTGACTTCGTATTGCAAAAAACTTAAAGTGAACATGTTACGAGAAGGAGCGCTTCTTGAAAATGCAGAAATTATCGCTGTCGTGGAGACCAATTTGACTGAGAAAGTACTGGACGCCGAGGTAGAAATGAATGGATTTCCCATGTTGAGAGCAGGTAGACTACAGAGCATAAAGAAAAGTGGAGTGGCTCTATTCGTCAGGATTGAAATAGCATCCCGTGCAGTCGTCCTGACAGCTGGCTCTAATGGGGAGGTGGAATACTTAGTACTGCATCTAAACCACTGAGACTTGCCCTCGTATTAATCTACAGACCTCCCTCATGTGAAATACGAAACTTTGAACCTGAACTGTCTTCCATTAAGAACAAAATAGAGGAACTAAAAGCCCCCCTGGCGACACTAATTATGTTGGGGGACTATAATTTCCCTTCAA
>VOMN01038435.1:0-16421 GCA_014899125.1 Orchestia grillus
TCATCACCAGGGACCGTCGCGTCACCGTCTCCTGGTACCTGCAGACGACCATTACAGTCTAGGACGACACGCACCACTAATAACTTTACAGAGCTCATTGTCTGTACTTGTGAAGAAATTACCGTTCTGGATTTGCGTAGACGTAGAAGGCTGCTGTGCACCCCCTGCTTGCAGTGCCCTGACGAGTGTCGCTTGAATTCGAAAAATGGGATTTGGTGAAGAATTTTAAGGACTTTTCACGACTCAATTGCTGTCTGAATGCTTACAAAATAACTGATTTTGAAAGAAAATCACACCTGCATGTATTAGGGTCTTAAGCAGTTAAACTTTCACAATTGTTTAAAAAATTGTATTAGATTCTTTGCTGATGTAATTTACGTATACATATATCACCGCGTACGCTCATGCTGTCACCAGAGCAATTTATTTCGAAAAACAGACTTGAAGTACTGCGCACCGTATCGTAAATACCGGAAATAAAAAATCAATTATTCTGGGTATAAGGTTATTTAAGAGTGAAATTTTGGGAAGAGGGATGGGTGAGCTCAGGCGAAATGTTTTGTTACTCTAGGCTAAATGTATACATGTAATTTAGAACGCTGCCACTCGCCTGCGGTTCGTGAGCATTTTCTGGATGGTGTTGAAAAGCGATTCCTCCGTCAAGTCCCCCCAGGAGATGGTCTCACCGAAGCCGTCCGCCGTGGTTTTGACCATGTTGCTGCCCTGGTCTGCAAAGACGGGCAGCCCCAACATGGGCACCGCGTGGTACGTCGTCTCGAAGGTGCTGAAGAGGCCACCGTGAGAGATGAATAGCCGCACGTTTGGGTGCCCTGCAGTGATCAGGAGAATAACTGCATGATCATTTAAAAGGATGAAATGCAACCCAGTATACTTCATGTTTAATTGGGTGAAGTTGAATCTATTTTCAATTAACTTTTGCATTAGCTTTCAAAAACGGAGGAATCTCTTTGCATTTAAGTACTCATTTTTTGGCACTGACGACTAACGTGTAAGAGCAAGAACAGACTGCCCAGGGGCCTACACCTGTAGTAATTCAGGCCTGTCTCCGTTCTAGTACCATATTTAACTCGCGTCTAGACCTCAGATTGCCTTCCTAGAATGATTGATTCAATGGTCAGCATGAAATAAACCTAACCTAAAATTTACCTTCGGTCATGCAAGTTGATACAACTATACTTGCACGAGTTACCGTTATGAAGGAGGCAAATGTAACTTATTCTCAAATTTCGCTAATGGTTGAGAAATAGTAGCGACCGTATGTGTGACACGGTCTCCAAACTCTAATTCAGATCCGTGAATTCTGCAGCTCAGAATTCGGCGTCCGAGCTTGTCGCACCCATCAAGACTGACCCAGAATGTCCTGCTGGGGGAGCCACGTCCCCAGCTTGACGTTGGGGGGCAGGTCCTCCATGGTTTCCTCGTGCCACTTCCAGATCACCCGCTGGGGGAGGCGGGCGAACACGTTCACGAATACTTGCCTGAAACTTGAAGGATATGTTCGGAAATTTAGTCATCTGTGGCGCTAAGTCACATAAATTCGAATAGCTTGACGAACTTTCAAAAAGTCAATTCCGAACAAATAAATAATTATGTCGTTGCACTATATGTTACTATAGCATTTTGATATAAAATACGTTACCGAATAGTTGAACCTATCACAGCGAGTAATTTCCCAATAAAAATTCTGTAGAATTTTGATTTAAATATTTTCACTGCAATGTTGGAACTTTTGGAGGTTCCTACTGTAAGATAAACTTGTGCCAGGTCTCAGCGGCCAAGTTTTTCTCTTGTCCACCAGCACGCACACCACTGCACTCCCTGCTCGGGCATATATTTTCTAATTCGAACGTACATGTACATCACGGCACTCACTCCTAAAGCATATATTTTCATTTACACGTACATGTACATCATCGCACTCACTGCTCGGGCATATATTTTCAAATTCGAATGTACATATACATCCCAGCAATCACTTCCCAGGCATGCGTATATTTTCGTAGGAGCGTTATGTATATCTCCACAATGACTTCCCAGGCCTATACAGATTGTCATCAGAGGGTACAAGTGCGGCGCTGCACCCACTTCTCGGGCATATCTTTGGGCTGCACAGCGCTGCCCAGGCTGAAGTAGATGGTGCCGGCGTCTCCAGCGCCCTCGATCCACTCGGCCAGGTCCTGCAGAAGTAAAAAGTTCTTGCAGAATCTCAAGTTGAGCAATTACATTAAAGTACTGCGACGCATCTGAGACTTTCCAGACTCAAGAGCACAGTAAAACTCATTCAAGTTAAGGTTAGCTTACCAACGTAATAAATAAGACCTTTTCAACCCTTCTTTCAATTTGCAAATGCAAAATATAAGTTTCGTAGTTAAACACTCCTACCTCGCCGCCAGTTTCTTTCGCTATAGCGTTTGAATTTTGTTGCTATGGCAGCCACTGTCGTGTTCACCTCTCGGGGTTATGCATGAATCCTTTTTTGATTCTGTTGCCCTAAGTCTCCCTTACTACCCCACCTTGGGGAGGGGCTGGGCAGGCCTGCAGTTGAGGCCCCCCGCGTGGATCACGGTGGGTACGTAGGGTCGTACAGGAGTCTCTAGGCTCTGGATGCTGCACACGTGATTTATTCTTTAGTAATTCATGATAAAAGTCAGTAATCACAGAAAAATGCATGAATATGCAGTATAAGTGCGTGCCTTCAGCTCAAACTTAAAAATCCGACAAAACACGTTCATTTGAGAGAAGCTTTGATTCTGTGACTGAACTGTTCTCAAGATCGATCGATGTATCGAAGTGTTCTCTCTGCGAATAACTTGTTCAAAAGAACTAACGTGCGTCGAGTAATACTGTGTAATTGGAGCATGGCCGATTCTTGGAAAAACTGCTCAATCTATAATATTTCAAGTCCCTTCAATTGATGGCGTAATGAAAGACTGTGACCAAAGTCAAATAAAGAGAAAACAGAAGGAATGTCAGTGAGAGACACAAATTTATCACCTCGTGAAAGTCAAAGTAAATACGTCATCATTCGCCAATGATACATAGACTGATAAACAAGTTCACTTTGTATATTTCTTTTCACTTTTCATTGTTCTTGAACTAAATTAAAACTCAATAAAAAAGTGCCAATGTCACAAACTTTTGACTGAAAATAATTTTTAATGTCTCCCTCACTTGTTTACGATTGTGAGGGACGATCTGGACGCTATGTCTGGCAGACGAGTCATGTCTGGACGACACAATCCAGCCCTCTTGCACTCTGCTTCCATTCTGCCCACGGAAGCAATTTTATTTTCCTCCTCGCAAATTAGAAATCTGGAAAAATTTGAGCCGTCAAAGTTTGCGTTATTTCAAATTGATTTTCTGTTTCTCGTATGCGGACATAAGTTGATTTAGCTTTCGTAATCCAGTGCCCAATTGAAATTCCATAGGTTTGTCGAACACAGCTTCGATGTGATGTGTTACAGTGAGATCAGTTATAAAAAAAGTGTAATCTATGGTAGCTCAAATACAAGCATTAGTGATATTCTCATAAATAATGTCTACGTGTTCAATAAATGTTGGTGTATTTGGTGTTTGCGAATCGGATTAAATTTAGGCAATACCTGACCACAAATATAAGTGTCTCACTAACTATAAAGTCGTAACCGAATCTTAAGAGTTGTATTCAGTGTTGGTTCTAGCGAACCAAACCTTGCATGACCAGCTGCGGGATCAGATCAACAACTCACCGCAGCTTTACATCTTTTGGCTTCAGTTCAAAATTCTTACAAACATCGACCGACGGAGTAACCGTCTTTGAGATACGTGGCGTAGAGTGCAGGTACCAATATGGTTTTGAAAATTCAAAATATTGTTAGATTCCTTTCCTACCGCCCTACGTGAGGGAGGTAATTATGTCTTCTAGGAAACGTCGGAACTTGCCTGGGGAGGAAGCGGTAGTGAGCGAGAGCCATATTGAATTGGTTCGTGAGGACGTTGGCGACACGCTGGATGAAGGTGAGTGGGTGGCTCATTGGGAGCCCCATCACGGGGGAGAAGGAGAGGAAGTCCACGTTACCGACGAGCTCGTGAAGGTAGGAGAAGATGGTGTTCGGGCTCAGTAGTATTATTGGAGTCTGCAACAACGTAACATTAGTCTCGTCAGTCAGCATAAATGAGTTCTGGATCGTGTTCCCAATCACATGTTATTAGTCACACAGCTTATCAGCCCAAATTGATCAAAAAAGTCTATCGAAATTCGTATTGCCGAGTTCATTTATTACCCATATTTATATCAATTTCATCATCGATTTTCAATTACGCGATCTGGGGAAAATTATGCCGTGAAAAATGGTGATTTAGTGCAGCAAAATTTGTTAGATTATCGTCCGAATAACGGATTCGAAACGTCACCGATCTGAGTCCTGCTCATCAACGCGGACAGACTAAGAGCAACGCCTGAAAATCGATTAAATTGAAGCCCAACCTTTTCAATTGAACAGACGACCCCTTCCCTAGAAGTACATGTTACTGTCGTTTGCTATGCTGATCCTTACCTCAATATTTTCCAGACGGGAGAAGAAGCAATCGGTGAGGAACACGGAGACAAAGACGAGGTCATACTCCTCATACTTGATGTCTTGGACTCGTCTGTGGCCAAGGACTTCAGAGCAAAATACAGGACTCCTCTGGAACATTATCAAGCCTGTCTTCCACACTCCATTCTCAAAAGCGTCGGGTACAAGATCATCCAAGTTGAAATCTACGCTGATTTCAGTAACGTTTTCATGCTTGATGATTGGCATAGGTGTGACGGTGGTGATCTGGAAGTTAAAGAGAAATTTTATGATTGCAACGCAAAAACAAACAAAAATCCGTGCGTTTTGTCCATGCAATTTTCTTACCAGGAGCACAAGATTGTGTATTTGGTGCCGAAGTGAAACCACCAGCAAAAATACTACTTTTAGTCTACTCCATCAATAATATATTCCTTCCACTGAAACAATGCGCACTTAAAAGTTTCATGTGAAGTTGAGCAACGAATTCTCAATTCAAAACAAAATCTTGCTCGGGTCGTACCTGGTGTCCACGACTGGCGAGAACCTTCGCAATTTCCCCAAAAAATTGCCAGTGACTTTTGGTGCAAAGTGGGGCGATGAGGAGCATCTTGCTGCCGTGACCCAACTGGCCGCAGCTCACCAGCAGCAGCAGCAACACAGGCAGCTCCCTCATGATGCTCACGACCCTCGCACGATTCCAGTCGAGTCAAATTTCCCTTGGAAATGGCGAAGCAAAACCAAGTTTTTGTGGTTGCTGTTTCCTGCAGGACCCAAATTGGGGGAGGAAAGGCTTGAATGTGCAACAAAACATGAAAGGATAATGCACGACTGTATGTCTTGAATTTGGCTCCTTTTTATCATCACAGTTTTTACAAGAACTCTAAAGTAGTAGATTCTTCAATGTCTGTCTGTTTCTGATTTAGCTTAATTAAATTAGGAGTGCGCAACGCAGGACAATTAAAAAGCAGGCTGATTCCTAACTGAAGTCATTCATAGGACTTTACTGCTCTCACACTGAAAAGTTTTTATCGAAATCGTCCCTGCGTGCAACACAAATCATCAGCAGTCGTAGAATTCAACCGTACAAGACTTATTAATACACCATTTGTGGTTACAAAAAGCTTCCTCTCGCGGATGTGATGGATACCAAAGAACGATCTTTTTACAGAATATTTCTTGAACGACTGCACAGACTTGAAGAAGATAGATCTCGATTTGTTCAGTCGCTAAGTGTTGAGTCCGTCGTCCTAGCTCACAGAACACAGTTACTGGAATATGGCGAAGGCAAGAATAAATTTTACATAGCAAATGAGTGCAAATGTATGTGTTACTAATAAACGTAGAAAGTGGATGACTACACAAGTGTGCCACCTGCTTAGATTTTGAACGCGTTCTGGAAACAACTCAGCTTGTCAGACGTGACGGAAGAATTTGGGTCGGCTGTTGATTTTGACATGACTTTATGGAAGAAGAGTGAAGAAAACTCCCTTCCCCGACCCCTGCTGTGCCCTCTCACCCGCCACCCACAGAATTGGTTTCGGAAACGTCGCACTTTGATGCAATGAGCTAAACTAGTACTGCATCTACACGAAGATGCGGCTGTTCTATGACAAAATTCTACGTCTACGCAAAGACAAAATTAGGAGATATTCTTGAATTCATATTCTGAAGGAAGGCTGATAAAAATAATGGGCTCCTACATAGAAGATGAAAGAGACAATAAAGGATACTTACAGAGACAAATGTTGCAGTTGCACTATAATGACGCAGTTCAATTCGAGTACATGGACAGCACGCGCGATTGCTAATCACTGACTGTAAGGTACCTCCATGTACGGTACCTACACCGGCACCGAGATCACCGCCCTCTCGTATCTCGACGGCTTATCAGTGATGACGACGCGACAATTTGGCTCATATCGTTGGCAAGGTCAGCTTTCATTATACTATTTTAGGCTCAGTTGTGATTAGAAGTACGTCTGCAGTCTGATTAAAATATAATGTGTCTTCAATTCTTTCACAGGGGCTTGGCTGAATGCATCGTCAGCTTAGGGTTATTCTAATGCGGTCAGCTTGTAAATCATCTTAAATAAGTAATTCTGAATAGAATGGTCACCTCCCTTTTTTTGGTGAAAGTTCACAATGAACTCCTGACAAACTAACGAAATTCCGTGTTCCCTTCGATAATCAAATTAAAAATACTTTCTACCTCTACGCGGCTTTCGAGAAGTTATGCCTCGGAAAGCTCATGTAATTTTTCCTGCCAAATGAAAGGTTCTGAACTCCGTTTCTCATCGTTCTAACGTTAAAAGACCCTTCATACGAACAGTCGTAATTCACTTCAGAATTGAGTACAAAGTTAGTCTGAGATGATCATATTTGGGTGTCTGCTGACACTGTCTTCAGATTTTGATTGACCGCGTGATTTACACCTTAGTGCGTACCGTGGTTGCCGTCGTGACCAGTGTTGGGAGAAGCCCAGTCTCATTGAGCATTACAGCTCGAATTCGCTTCACATAGTTGATGGGAAGTATGTATATTATTTGTGACCTCGCGGGCGAGACACTTTGGTGTATGCCAATGCTAATTTTCATCATGGAGAGTTTGTCATAGCAAATAGAGTAAATATTTGAATCACTAATACAGAATACAGGCTTGCACTCCAGGGAGAATTATTTCATTAGTTCGTCCCGATGCATAAAAGATACGAATATCAACTTTGGTAAATTTATTTCTGTACAATAATATCGCTAGAAAGATTGCACGTTTCACAAGATGGTAGCTGGGAATTATACAGGAACACTTCGGCCAGCACGAGAGGCCACCAAGGCGGGATGCCCACTTCTCTATTTTATTTTCTTGGTCTCCAGAGATTTGGCAACACTCCGAGCTCTACAGCACCACACCATCACCTTCCCCAGGAGGAGCGCTGAGCCCACGGTCAGCCCCAGCAGCGACAGCCACACATCCACGTTGAAGATCTGAAACCTGTCAAAAAATGGAATGTATTTTAAGTTTCTTTTCACACCATCCGTCCTTGACGGCGCCTTGTTTGTCAAATACAAAGTCTGTATGAAATATGAAAACTTCAACACCTTTCCCCTTGAGAATTATACCATGGCATCGATGCGTAACTCTTACGACCAATTTTCAATAATTCAACTTTTTCCCCATAAAGTAGCAATAAAAACACACAAACGACTATAATCAATAAAAACCACGGCTCTGAAAATGAATGTTCTGAGCATATTTCATCAACAACACCCGCTCACCAGTACATATCTTTGAAGGGCGACCGGAGGTGCGGCGCCCCCCCGTGGCGGATGACGTACTCCGTCCAGTAGACGACGGTGTCCTGGGGGGACAGGGGCTGGTCCCTCATCACCAGGGACCGTCGCGTCACCGTCTCCTGGTACCTGACGAAGGAGGTTCTGCTGTACTGTGCACTGGAAATTTCTATGCTGTACTACACTACCCGTTAAGATATTTTTTATTCCATTAAATAATTACAGCCCAGTGTTGCTTGCTTTATCCATCCGTCCGTCTCTCTGTCCCGCTCTTAAGGATTTAGATTGGAGAAAATTCCTGGGTCTGTATTCCGAATTAACAAGACTGTCAGAGAAAGCAGTCAGTATCAGTGATACTGCAAACATTACTTTATGTCAGATTTACCGTAAATAAGACGGCATCTTAAGAAATTAACATCATTTGTCTCGCCATTTTTGGAGGGTGCTTCGATTAGTTATTAAATTAAATGATGAAATTTGCAGCATATGCAGGGGGACATAGAAAAACGGGAACTTTTTAAATGTGCAGTGGCAGCCATATACATCTACAGAACGTAATTTTCAAACATTGATCATTTCGATCACTGTCTGATGAGAAGTAAGCTATAGTAGTTCCATTTCAGTCAATAAATTTTTTCTGTGTTTATTGAGTTTTTTAGAATTTCCCGTCGTTCTGTGTACCCCGTACTCGTATCTGCCAGTCATTTCAATTCCTGGCTGCTGGTTTGCCTTTTTCATTTTTCTAGAGATACTTCTCAAATGTCTCGAATTTCAATTGTGTGAACACCTCAAGCGTTTTAGCCTCACGCCGTAAAAGCCTTATTCATAAAACACTTCACTATTCATAAAACACTTCATTAACTACGAATGCTGTTCAACCTGACCGGTCTTTTTTTATAAAAAAAATTTTTTATCAATGAATGATCAAGTTTATATCTCACTTGTAGACGCGCCGCACCAAAAATGGCGAGCCTAAGGATGTTAAATTCTTTAGATGTCCTCTTATTTACGGTGACTCTGACATCAAATAATGTTATCTGCACATTTCCAAGCAATTCTTAACGGAAAATGAGTCTCATTTTGTCATTACACGATGTGGGCAAACAAGGTCTGTCTCATCTTTTAAATGTCACAGGCACATGGTAAAATCAGTGATTTCGTGAAAGGTTGATTCGTTCAGTCATTTCGTGAAATGACTGATTCACCCAGTCGGTTCGTGAAATGACTGATCCGCTCAGTCGTTTCGTGAAATAACTATAATTTCCAGGCAGTTAATGAAGTGGCTAGTTTACTTAGTTGTTAGGTTAGGCTAGGTAAAGTTGAGCAACTCTATAGTGTATTATGAACCTCAAAATTTTATGTTATTTAGAATTGATTAAAATTTTGAAGTTCATACTTATTTTATTAGGTGTCTAACTTAGCTTAACCTAACGTAACTTAAACCAAGAACTGAGTGAATTGGCCACTTTGTTAAATCCCCGGAAATGTTAGCTACTTCACTAACGACTGAGCGAATCAGTCATTTCACGAAATGATTAAAATGTCAAGTCATTTTGCGAAGCACCTGACTTTACCATCTCCCTGTAACATATGAATCCACTCAATGAATCAAACCTCACATGCCAAAAAATGAATTTTCCACACCTGCCATCCGTCAGCATTTCAGTGAGGGTGCTCAGCAGCGAGTCCTCTGACAAGTCTTCCCAATGAATGGTCTCTGCGATGCCGTCAGCGGTCGACTTGTGCATGTTGGTGCTCTGGTCAGCGAATATTGGGAGGCCGAGAATAGGGACGGCGTGGTACGTCGCCTCAAACGTGCTAAACAGCCCACCGTGACTCATGAACAGCCTCACTCTTGGATGACCTGGCGCGTGTGGAACGTTCCAATTGGAATAATTCATAGTGACCGTATGAAAACAGTATTTACTAATTTTTTTTCTCCAAATATTCCAAAGGATTTTATGTAGAAACGGCTTCCATGGCGTGACTTTAGAAATCTGCAGGGCAAGAACGTTAACGAACTTCAAGAACAACATACAAGTAGGAGATTATCAGCAAAAATTGTATGTTCTGAGGCTTAGAAAATCTTAGCAGAATCCTGCAACTGTCAAGCTGGTGGAGAGCGTACATAAGTCAATATTGTACGAGATGCTCGTCAAGCCGGCAGATCTACTGCAAACTCGATTGCAATGACTCCGTTTATTCCTCAAGAAGGTGAATTAACGAAGAAACAGGTCGAATTAAATACGGAAGCTGCGGTCAAGGAAACAACGCTCACCCAGAATATCCTGCTGGGGGAACCATGTCCCCAGCTTGACGTTGGGGGGCAGGTCCTCCATGGTTTCCTCGTGCCACTTCCAGATCACCCGCTGGGGGAGGCGGGCGAACACGTTCACAAAGGTCTTCCGGTAACTGAGAAATTTTTGGAGAAGTTAATTTTTTGCTTACTGGCGAGTGATAGTCACTGTTTTATACCTTGTTATCACTGACGTGAGACACTAGTCAATGACTGTCTCTGTGCCCTCAAACCACCACCATCATTTTGAAAGAACGTTGGAAGCAAAGCTAGCTACAGTTTTCGCAGCCATCGATAAAATGGCGTTTTTAGCGGCTCATGAAATCGTTTAACACGAAAGGTTAACAGTTTTTGAGCATGTCCCAAATTTATACACGAGTAATTCATTGCACTTCAACGCACACTCACGTTTCTGGCATGTCTTGCGGCTTCACTGCAGAGCCCAGGCTGAAGTAAATCGCGCCCGCCTCTCCGGAGCCGTCGATCCATTCCTGAAGGTCCTGCAGGTATTCAAGACATTAATGATACTTTGTTGTGCTCCTGATTGTGATGTGTGAGAAGTTAAAAATAAAATTTCACTCTTGTAGAAACTTTCCGTGCACGAAAGAATGAATTGTATTGTGTATTTCTGAAAAAATAACGGGTTGATTAAAACATATCTTCATTGTACGAAATACTGAGGTAAAATTTAATCATTATTTCTCAAACATTTTATAGTAAAAGTTGAATCAGGTTTAAAGTTGATCAAGCTTGACTTCCTTCACGCAGGCGAGTAAGCTAACTACTGCAGTGAAATTCAAGCCCCCACCTTGGGGAGGGGCTGGGCAGGCCTGCAGTTGAGGCCCCCCGCGTGGATCACCCCCGGCACGTAGGGCCTCACTCCAGTCTCCAGACTCTGCACGCTGAAAGTCAAAATAAAGACATTTAAGACTCCAAATGTACCAAAAAGTTGAATCATGATTCAACATTGGAAGCGACGTTAGACCTCAGCAATCGGAGAAAATGTTGAGGTGACAACATCCCTTCAAGTGTCAAGGAGTGGACGAGGAGGACAGCTCTACAGCGGCTGCCGCACATGCCATTGAGAAGTCCCTAAACTAAATGCAATATGAACCATCACAGTTTTTTTTAGGTCTGTCAGCTGCCAGCCATGTTTTGGCAGCATAGAGGTCATAGGGACAGACCTGGAAACGCCTTTTATACAGATTTACTCCATTGTAAAAACCATTTTATAGGCTTACTATAAAAATAAGTTTTTACAGGCTTACGTAAATGAAAAAAATACACTAGAAGCACAAGCTTTGAAGTTGTGAAGCAATGTAGAATTTCAAGAAAAACAAAAGTGCACCTTGATGAGAACATAAACCAATTGTTTTCTCAGTTCACATTCTTAAATGAAAGAGAAATGTTTTGAACGGCCATGAGTAATAAAGTTACACTTTAAAAACACATGATACACAATATTCTGAACTGAAGCCTCACTGTCCGCCGTAAACTCCATTAGGGCAGGATAGGTTGCAGTGCAAGCACATCGTGATGTTTCACACAGCAAGTGTGCAACACAAGTTTCCCTCAGGGGTGCGGCACGTGTACGGCTCGAAGCTCTCAAAATGAATAAAACAGAACGTCAAGGTTCTAAGTCACGCGCAGGTCTGCTGTGTACTCCATGGGGAACCTTAAACGCGGCCTGCAGGTATCGAAGAGGCGTCAACCACAACACCATATGGCTCTGCATCATGCAGATCAGACAGTTTTTCGTAAACGTGAAATGAAACCATAATGCGCATGTATATAAGTCTACAGCTAGTTTTTCACACGAAGCTAGATGTTGTTTTTAACTCCAAATTATTTGTTAAGCATCTTCTCGTTTCTGCTCAGCAGAGGTGCAGCAGGCGGTAGGGGAGGTGGCGACCCCTGAACACTGGAGACACTATCACTTCTTGATTTATGCTGTTTTCTCCATTTCATGTGCACACACACGGGTGCCTGTGAGTGATTGATGTCTGACTGCATGGAACTTGGCAGAAACACAAAATGAGCCACATGGCTACCTTCTGCTGCCATATCTTATTCGACCCCACACGTAATTTATGAAGATTTTTGAGCAGAAAAACTGGGGAGCCTATACCTTTTTCACACGCGTCGGCAACCACCTGCAATAGGCCAAGGCAAATTAACATGAAAACATATCAAGACGCACAAGAGAGACCGAATCCTAACTTGTTGATGAAGGCGAGGGAAGACCGCTGTGCCAGGGTGCGCAGCGGCGGCATGCCGTCCCTACACAGCCCCGCCTCACGACACCTCGCTTCAATTCTGCAGCAAACACCAACAAAATCAAGACTTAGTGCAAACTCGAATGGTCTCCAAGCACACATATTGTGTTGGTAGTCAATAGATCTGAAGCTCGTACTAGAAATCGTCAGGAATTCGAAGGATTAAGCAGCACTCGCTTTTCAGGCACTTGAACTATGTACGCACATAGTATTTTGGAATGTGGGCCAATAAAATTAAATAACATTCGTGTGCAAATGTACGCATACAGTACCTATTATAGTTACTTCACTTTTAAGAAATTCTTGAACAATCATTTCTAAGATTCACTGAGATACCAAGTTTTTATTGATGGTTGCCCGAGAGCAACTCAACCCAGTCAAACTTTACCCCTTCAGTAAATTTATAACAAACTTGGTAAAATGCTCGGGCAGCCAAAATTTTACATACGTACAGACGCTCCGGTGGAAGAGATAGACTGGGAGGGCTGTGAGGGACCAGACTCACTTCGGCAGGAAGAGGAAGTACACCAGGGCAAGCCGAGCTGTGATGGCCAGGGTGTTGTACAGGCGGACTGGGAAACTGAGGGGCGGGGAGGCTTCAACCCCAATGGTGGGGGCTAGGGATGGGAAGCTGGGGTTCCCCACCAAGTCGTGCAGCTGGGAGAAGATGGTGTTTTGGCTCAAGAGCACCACTGGGGCCTGGAAGGGAGTAGGTGGGGGAACGATGCGTATTATTTGGCATAATTCTGTATCTTGAAGTAAAGCAATTCTAAAGGTAATCTTGGCTGATGGACTATTTCATTCCAAGAAGATATACGAGGCACGATCATTTACATTTTAAAGGGTGAATAGTGACCATCGAAAGGGAACGGAGAGGTGTAGTAGAAATGAGCCTTTTTTAAAAACGCGAGGAAAGTATTGTCAGTGATGGCATGGGAGAGGGGAACCTTCTTTCTAAACACCACCTTGTGGAGGAAAACTGCAAAGTATATCTGAGAGGGGAATGTGCAAGAAATACCACACATCTGAGGGAATCTACCAATAAATGTGTCTGTGTAGAATATCATCGTTAACACGTTGGTTGCGATGATATTATTTTCCCAGGGGCAAAACGACCCACCGGTGGTTCGGCTCGCGGTCAATGTGTTAAATAAAAGGAGGATTTTGAGAATTTGCTCATTAAAGTACCAGAAGGTCCCCTAGTCTTACCATAACTGAGTTAACCCCTCAACGAATTACTCCGAGGAGGCCGGCGGCGCATTCACACGGTCTGCGTAGCTGACAGAGACCGTGTGAATGCTACAGCCCCGGCCACGAGATATCGCAGGATACTTGTAGCTCGATAAAGAGTAAAACATGTTCATATTAAAATGACAAGAACTTCAGTATGTTTGCCATACTCGGAAAAAAAATGTTTCTCGAACACTTCATTTTTTGTGCTTCCTTGCGTTAGTACGGACCTGACAGACCCTCGACTACGGATGAGGCGTAAGTGTAGGTGTAGGTATAATAGCTAGGGAAACTTACAATATCGCATACTTACATACTTACAATACTGGCATACTTAGAACCTCAAAATCAGGCAGCCGTTCAAAACCGAAGAAACTGTATGAAAAATAAACAAAAGACGTAGGGTTTAAAAAATGAAGATGAATTAATAAATACTAGGAAAAAAACTGTAGAGTTCTAGTGTTGTCGCTTGAGTGGTTTCCTAACAGCAGCAGTAAAGAGGTACTCACACTCATTCCCACGCACACCCACCGTCGTGTTCTCGAGGAGCGAGAAGAAGCAGTCGTTCATCGAGAAGGAGATGAAAATGAGATTGAACTGCTGGATGGGGATGTCCTGCACCTGAGGGCGGCCCAGGGCCTGGGTGCACAGAAGGGGAACTTTGGGGAGGGCGAGGAGGACCGTGCTCATAGAGCGAGCCTCGAAGGTGTTGGGCATCTCCTTCTGCAGGTCCAGCTCGACGTCCACCTCCGTCATGTTGGGGTGCGTCAACATCGGCCATGATGTCACTGTCGTAATCTGAGTCAAAAGTGAATCGTGCGCACTTGAGAAACTCAGGCATGAATTCCATTCTGAGGAACAGAGGAAAGGCTTTTGTGAAACTTTCCAAGTGGCTTCGTACAGTCGTCTACGTGGTGGGACAGAATATCTAACGTAGACTTAATGGACATTGGTTGGCATTATTTTTACCGAATAATAATTTTTTTAGTGAGTGCTGGATACAATACGATTTGCTTTGCTCCTCCCAATTTATCTTTGGAATTTCAACGTAAGAGAAACGTCATAAAGTCCGAGTAATTTAACATCCGGATGGACGTCAACATAGGTTGAATTGAGTTAAGAAAAAATAGGCTGAAACTCGTGAGCCAGTTTGTGACATAATGAATCTGAAAAAACTTACAATGAATCAAACAGTCTGTATCAAAGCCTCCACAGATACTGAAGCAATGATACTACACTTGATGTACACCAGATGTGGAGCAATGCAGCTAATGATAACATCTCACAAAAATGGGTATTGAATGATAACAAAAATATACAAGTTTCCTTTGAAAGTCAAAAGATTCTGGTGACGGAATTAATCAGCGCTAGAGACTTGGCGACCACGTTGCCGTATCAGTCGCACCTGATGTCCGCGGTCCGCGAGGGTTGTGGCGATCGCTCCGAAAAATTGCCAGTGACTTTTGGTGCCGAGGGGGCCGATGATGAGGACCTTGCTGCTCTGACTGCACTGCAGGAAGTTCAGCAGCGACGCTAAAACTATCGCAATGAGCTTCATCGTGACGGGGAAGTTAATGTTTTCAAACCTGCCTCATCCTTCAAAGCAAGTACCACGTTCAAGCGCAAGCTGCCGTAGAGAAGCACCGTGCACAGCTAGCAGCCTTCAGATAAGTTTTGAAATTCCTTAGGAGATCGGTCTGAAAGCTACAGCAAATATGCACGAAATATTCCGCAGGGTAAAGTTGTTAGTCGAATTGCGATATCGTACAGTGGACTATCCTCGAAACCAGTTCCGGAGGACCTGTGCCACTAATGCATCAGGTAAGTGACATCTAGTGATCAAAACAGTTGAATCATCAAAAAGCCTATGCCTGAAGGGCCTGAACACTAAGACTGCACCACGACTGTCTGATGCGACTAAGCAGAATGTGCATATATGCGGATGAAAAAAATGCCTCAGTTTATAAGAGCGTCTGACACGAATACCTGTAAAATATGTAGTGGGTGTATATAAATAAATGTTCGTGTGAATGTGACTCACGTACCGCATGCTGTATTTTACACGAGTGTCTGAAACAAGTATATGCGTATGCAAGAGTATCTGAAGCAAATAAAATGACTGTGTATGAGCTCCTGTAGTAAATATATGATCCTACCTGTGTAACATGAGTGTTTGTGGCAAATTTAAGGAAAACATGTGAGTGTCTGATATAAATACGAATATATACGAGTATATGTGTATAGCACGGATAAAAGACATTCAAGTACAGCTTCTGGCCCATCAAAATTTTGCCAAGGATCACTTGAATGAGACGGTGCTGTGATGGTACCGACCTAGAGATGATCTTTCTTCTAGAGATGATCCTGAGACGGACAACTGGGACTGGGGCAGCCACCACAGCACAGACTCAGGTAGTCACTGAGTCAGTCACCACAGCACAGACTCAGGTAGTCACTGTCAGTCACCACAGCATAGACTCAGGTAGTCACTGAGTCAGTCACCACAGCACTGACTTTGGTAGTCACTGAGTCAGTCACCACAGCACAGACTCATGTAGTCACCCAACAAGACTGCGGCTCATACTGCGGTACAGGTGCTTCACTATCTCTGCCTCCTGATAACACCCCAAGCGATAGCTTGTACGTCCCCGTCTCCACGGTACGTCCCCGTCTCCACGGTAGAGAAGCACCATCCCCGTCTCCACGGTACGTCCCCGTCTCCGCAGCGGACTGACCGTATAAAAGCGCATACAGAGCGCCGCTCTGCGTCTAT
>VOMN01038444.1:0-17951 GCA_014899125.1 Orchestia grillus
AACATAAATGTCCCAAAACTTTTGATAATTGTTTTTTTCATGACATTACGAATACTTATTTGACCTACTGTAGGATGGACACAAGGAACAGCCTATGAGAGGCCCAACACAATCAGAACTGTGAAGCCCGGAGGTGGCTGTATGATGGCTTAGGGTTGTTTCACAGCACAGGACACATGCGATTCATATAATTGTTAGAAGATATATGGCAACATGTACCGTCAAATATTGGAGAAAAGTCTCATTTCAAGTGTGAAGCGTTCATTTCATAAGCGGAGATTCACGTTCCAGTAAGATAACAACCCTGAACACAGGACAAAATCAACATCCGAATGCTTCATGAAGAACAAATCGATGTACCTTTATAGCTAAGCCAATATCCGGATCTCAGTCCTATCGAACATCGTTGGGGAACACAGAAGAAGGTTCATCAAAGAAGTCCAATGAATCTTGAAGAGCTACAGAAAATAGGGACCATATCCCACCACAAGCTTGCGAACGCCTGATTCCATCATATGAAAACTCTCCGAGTGCTCATTGCCGACAAAGGTTACGCAACTAAATAATAAACATTTAAAATTGTTTGAGTTGAATACTTGGGTCCTGCTCCAAATTGTTTTTTTTTGTGTATATGAGACCATATGCTTGTAAAGGATAAATTTTGTTTGATATTTTCACTCTACATATAAAATTTATGTTTTGTAAGAGAGTTACGAATGTTGGTTAAATAGACTTCAAAAAGTGAAATGCTCTATGTTTAATTAATTTTGTCCCCTCACTAAATATGTATCGCTCCACAAATTAAGTTAGGCTGAATGCTATTTAAATTCAGTGAAATTGGTTCAACCTCTGAATAAGTAAATATAAGGCTTTTCAGTCCATTAATGACTGCCTTTGAACTTGGAGCTCCGTTAAAGTATTTTGATAAAGTTGTTCATTTGAACAGTACACTCAAGAGAAATATATTGACTGTGTCTTAAAGGGCCATTAGGAAGCAATGGTGCATTTAAATGAAGATTCAAAATTTAAGATATATTTAACACGTTCTTCGCGTTAGGTTGGTTCATAGTTAGGCAATTCAAGAATTAGGTTCGATTCGAATTCGACGATTTTTTATTTCGAAGTTAGAGACGCTTCCTTCTAATGCGCTTTTTCTCTTCACTCAAATTAGAGGCCTTAGTCATTTTAATTTTTCAAACTGAGGGTTTTCTTAAACGCCATCAAAATATGAGCGTTGGCTTAAAAGCAAAGCATTACCCCCCAGTGACATGAATTACCTCTTTGTGCACCAGTGGGCCAATACGCGCGGGAGTGTGTTAATTAATGCAACGGAGGCTTTGAGCCTCACTTAAAAATGCACGTTCGCCATCTTAATGCTTAATTAATTAACTTTACTCTTACTGCACGGAGCTAGCCATTCCTCTACTTCCCTCTTCTTAACAGCCGAAATGGCTCGAGCTCTGGTCTTCGAAATACGAGGATATACAAGTAAGGGTGTATCAGCAAAGGTGAGACAGACAAAATTTAAAGTTAAAATATAATTGAAAGCGAATCATTTATAATTTTTGCGTTCAGTTTGTTCACTTTTTACTTTTTGTCATCAGATAAGAACGAATCTTCTGCTCTTCTGGAATTTTATTGTCTTAAAGCGACGCTTCTTGTTTTGCCTAATTATGCAAAAAAAATTTATAGCCTGCTATGAGACCTGTCGACCTTTGGAACCAAATTGGGTGAGGGGAGATGAATTTGTGCTCTGCAGCAGCAACGTTGTTAAATTTGTAACTTACCTCCCACAGTAGCCATTGCCACATAGTAATTTGTTAATATTTCACTTTCAGTTCGTAACTCATTCTAGAGTTGTGAACCTCTCAAGGAATTACGGTTTCCTTCTGGTGGTTAGCCTTGAGTTGGCCTAGTAGGGAGCTTACTTAACACGTTGGCCGCGTTGTGTGCCATATTGGTACAGGCAATCATCTAACCTAACCTAACGTAACGAAAGCACTTCCATGTATGAATACAAATTTTTAAGTTTTCATAAAATTTGTGTTCATTACTCGAATAAACTAGGTTAGATTAAAAGGAAAAGGAATAGGATAACCAAATTTGTTAGAACAAAATCCGTCATTTTTACATTTACAACGGAGATATTTGTCGAATGAAATTTTATCCGTATGGAGAAATCACGGCCCTCGTGTTAATTTTACGCTCGCGTATCGAACTACTGCGCCTATGCCTTTTTTAAGTACGAATATTATAAACGAACCCTTTCCTTCAATTCGTGTTGGATGCCAACAAACCTTGGCTTAAATAAAGTTTGAATTATTATTTTTAGTTCCTTCGCTGGATTGTGCAAATGGAGTGGTAATCTCGACAATCTTTCCGGATTATGGCCAATGAATATTATTAATAGCCTTGTATTTCCCTTACATCAAATTATCTGAGGCAGTTCTTAATTGACTTGTTAAGTAACGCGTGTAGAATGAATTAATTCATCAAAAAACATCTAATAACATGTAAATACAAATCAGTTTATTTTCACACCGCGAATGTTATCCCGAACCTAACAGAGCGCTTGCACTTGACAGAAAAATGAACGCATAAAAATAAGTCCACCCAACATCTGAGAACCGCACACACCCGTACTTTAGTTTGCGAATCCGAGGGCCAGCAAAAGTTGCTGCTGCAGCATTTTCCCTGTCCAACTTTTCCAGCGGAGCTTCTATAGTTACTCTTAATTTTGCGCTCTCGAGTATTTTCATCGTATATTTCATAAAATGATGGATAGGACGACGGAAAAATAAACTGGAAATTAGCAGCTACCTTCTGTGCTGTGCAGGCTAGGGTTCCGTGCCTACGCTTCGCTCTCAGGCCGTGCTGTTCTCAAAGAACAAAACAATAGCAGCCCGCAACTGTGACAGGCGTCTCCTGAGTGCACGGCCGTTAGAGGCGGCGCTGCCTCGCAGTTGGCGTCAGAACGCAGCTCGCGGAGGAGGGAACTTGGTTCCTGAGCTGGCCAGCACAACACGGCACTTGGAATTATGCAACCGAGAGAATCTGCCCCTTTGTGAATAACACATGAGAAGTACATTGAGAGGGAATGTGAGGCGAAAGAAGACGAACATGCTGAAAGTGATATGATATCGCCCAAGAATATCATAACAGAAAAAGATTGCTCGTGGAACATGATTTGCATCAACCATCTCAAAGCCGTTTAAAAAAAAACATAGAGCGTCTTAAAGTGAGAACTTCACGAATGAAGTTGGCCGAAGCAGCTAGTCACTCATACCGCCTTCGATAACGCTGGCCACCCTGGGAGAATAACTTCCTCCTTGCACGTCTTCTGCTGAAAACGCAAAATTTTTGGAAGAATATATTTGCACGAGATGTATAATTACACTCAGAACTGGTCGGTTTGTAGCGAGAGGTCAAGAGAGGACGAGTGAACTCGACTGGAGGTTATCCTAACATTTTAGATCGAACATTTGACGAGTTTACTCGTTCAAATTGAGAAATTCGAGTCGGGCAAAGATGATTTAACTAGTCTAATCGGGGAAGAGGTTACGGAGTAACCCCTTCCTTCGAGTACTGAGCAGCTATAGAAGCCACTCAGGAAGACAAACTTCCCGAAGCAGGATCCCGACAAAACACGCTATCAAAGTAAACTTTTCTCTTATTATAGTTGAGCTAAAAACAGTTCCAAAATGTACGCAGCCCCTGATGTGCACTCAAAGAAAAGAATCGCATGCAAAGAACTCGCTGAGCTTAGGGAATGAACTACAAAATAACAAGTAGCGCCACAATTGTGAGCGCAAATTAAGAATAGAAGCAGAGTAACAAACATGGCAGAAGATTTCTTTCAAAGTGATTATAAACGATAACGTAGCCCAATCATTGAACGCGCCAACGTCACCGAAGGCGATGAGGTCGAAGACTTAATCAAACTACGTTTCCGAAGCGATAATCCAACCAGTGTCATTGGTGTAAATGCTACAAAAACTGAACTGCGAAAGATAATATTTGAGTGAGTCATACTGAGAGAGAGCAATGTATTACTGTGAAAACAGATCAAGACATAACGGTTGGGCGTGACGTTCCCGTAAGAAGTGGCAAAAAACAACTAGAGTAAGAGCTTGAATGGCGGTCGGCAAATGGCATTGGGAAGGGTGCTCGGAGTTACGACTTGGTAAAATCGAACAACTCTTTGATTAACTGAACTGGAACTGAGACGATCTGGGCTAATCGCAATTAAGAAGCGATTGCGAACCTTCGCAGTGCTGCGACTTAGGATGTGTTTGTGTTCCACAGGCGCTTGAAATGATAAACACCACTAACCTTGGAAACGCTGGAATCGCTCTACATGAAAAAAACACATGCCCTGACGTACGAAACAGCCGTGATTGTTATTTTATTTCAAGCTGAAAGTTTTTCCTCACAGTGGGTGTGATGCCTCGAAAATTTGCCCAAAATCAAATTAGAAGCCAGAAATCAATGACTTCCTGCAAGTGCATCATTCATAGGATATGCCGAATAAATGTCGCGTAACCAAAAAATTAAAACAATGGGTAGTTATTTACTCTGCGCGCTAATGGAAAAGAAATGCAAG
The DNA here is from genome assembly GCA_014899125.1 of Orchestia grillus. Taxonomy (NCBI): domain Eukaryota; kingdom Metazoa; phylum Arthropoda; class Malacostraca; order Amphipoda; family Talitridae; genus Orchestia; species Orchestia grillus. Next base: position 4,604 of record VOMN01038444.1, read on the forward strand.
GAAATTTTAATTATAAACACGATAAAAGTGTGACAGGGTAACAACTTCTTTTTGAATCGATGTAGAATTGTATGAGACCCTAGCGTGTTTATTGTAATAATATTTTCAATGGGAAGTAAAGCTGAATCGACGAACAATGAAATAAGATCTATAACGTCTAAATGTTATTAAAAACGCATGAAATAAAGTGAGTACTTAGACTTCAGACTGGAGCCAAAACACTGAAATCTCACGAAATGCTAGACAGGCGACGGTTGAATTATAATGAACGATGGTCACACTTGAGAGACATCATACGAGATAAAAGAAGTAAACAGGCCCATTTAAAAAATAAAATGCATAAATACATAGAAGTAACTCCATGTGTTCACGTAAATTTTGATAACTAATTTACCTTTTGAAAAGCGTATAGCTCCTGGCAGCCCTTAGGCAACTCTAATTTTTTAGCTTTAAGAATGTAAACTAGTATACCTTGGCCTTTTCCCTTGAACAGGACGGTATCCGTTCTGGGAGAGAAAAATATTGCATACGGAAGGCATCGCTCCTTGAGTAGTTTTCTCGCTTAAGAGGCGCTCTTGCGTTTTTGCATAAGAAAATTACCTTTTTGCTTACACTCAAAACGAAACAAAATGAGCTGCTACTGCACACAGGGAGTAGCGGAATGTGAGCGGGGGCTGCATCAAGAAAATGTTTTTCGGTGCGAAAGAGACAATATTCATGCAAAGTATTAATAACTAGGATACAGACGTAGCGTTCCTTTGTCAGATAATTGCTTCCAACAGTGATGGAGCTGAGAATGAGTCTCGCAGGGGATGTTCAGGTTCGTGCCTGAGTCGCAACACAAAAAGCCCTCGGAGCCAAGCACTGCGGAGCGTCTCTTGCCTGCGAGGTCATGGATAATAAAATCGACTTTCGTGCCCTGGAAAAACGGGAGCTAGAGATCAAAGCCAAACACAAAGCAGCGAGGGTTACTCGCTGAATCTGCTACAAGACCAACGTTACTGCTACCCCTGTACTGAAAAGAATTCGTGCAAAATGTCCATATGTATAACTCGTGTTCGTAGGATGTTGGAAAATGAACTGCAAAAACTATGAGTAAACTATGTACGTATGAGGGGGATTCAAAAAGTTCGTGGAAAAGTACGTAACTAAAAATCATACGAAAAAACTTTGATGACAATACCCCGGGAAGTTTATGTACCGAAGTATTATAACTTTTTCTCACATGAAGCTTTAAATGAATGTTACAAAGCGGCGCCGCCATTTTGCAAGGCAGCAACCGCTCAAGCAACATGGCCTTTGCCAAAATCGAGGCGAGTACAAACGCTAAATTCACGATGAAGCTTGGGTGAAATCAATGACTCTCAAAAATAAGTTTATGGTGATAATGCCCCAAAAGAATAAGCAAACTAAAAATGAATTAGTCTTTTCAGAAGTGAAAGAAATGAGACTGAAGATGATCTCCGCTGTGGCAGGCTTTCCACATCAGTTTCTGTGGAAAACATTGGTGCTGCACGCGACCTCATTGAAAAGGATAAGCGAATAACCACTGAACCAGTATAGCAGACACGTTCAACATCTACGTAAGGTTCTGCACACACGATTCTAGAAGGCAGTTTGGGGCTGAGCAAGCTCTCCGCTATATGGTTTCCTAAGCTGTGGCACCCAGATCAGCAGGAAACAAGGGCAGATCTTTCCGTGGAAATTTTGAACAAGTGGGATGAGAATCCTAAAGCTCTTCTGCAGAAAATTGTGACCGGGGATGAAACATGGCTCTACCAGCACGATACTGAGGAGAAAACTCAATCGAAACGGTGGCTGCCCAGGGTTGGAAGTAGGCCTGTCAAGGCAAAATCTGAGCGTTCAAAAGGAAAGGTTATGGCCGCTGTCTTCTGGGACGCAGAAGGGATTTCGTTGGTTGACTTCCTCAAGGACAAGAAAGCCATTTCAGCTGCTTATCATGAAGGTATTTTGAGAAAATTGTCCAAAAAAATCAGAAAAATGATTTGCGAAGCTGCAAAGGCACGTCCTTTTCCACCACGACAGTGCATACCCTTCCACAGCACTCGGCAGATAAGAGCTCATCCAATTTCGATGAGAAATAATTCGACACCCACCTAATAGCCCTGACTTAGGCCCATCTGACTTCTTTTTACTTCCAAACATGAAAAAGACATTGAAGGGTACCTAGTTTCCATCAGTTGAGGATGTAAAAAGATGTAAAACGAGTTGCTTTGACATGGTTTAATTTGCATGACTTTCAGTCTTACACAGATGACTTGAAGGCTGGTATCGTCGTTTGCAGAAGTATATTGACCTGATGGAACAAATGTTGAAAAACAAACATCATACCCTTGACCGTTTTTTCTTAATGCCATTTTTCTGCGAATTTTTTGAATCCTCAGTAGATATCAAGTAGGAATTTTGTATAAAACAGCAGTAAAAGTGTAGTTAAAGCATGGAACTAAATATTCCGTATTCAAATCAAACTGGACTGAACTTTCTACTTTATAAACTGCTGAAGAAACTCATCTAAATAAATCTTTTAAGAGTAAAATTAGTTGAAAACTCTAAATAATATAAATTACAGAGAACAAATGAAATGGAACAGAAAAGTGCTTAAGAAATTTGCATGAACATGAAATTCTTTGTGCTCATAAGATGCAGGGTGCGAGGGTTATTTGAGAACATTTTTAGAGCTAAATTAAGAATATTTTAGCAAAAAATGTATATAATTAAATTAAATCTGTACAAATATCCCTGATAATACTTCCTCATAAAATAAATCTAGGAAGACACCTTTGGCTTCAATGAATACTTCTTCGTAGGTCTGAAGCCATTGATAAGCTGAAATCAAGTGGTCCCTATTATTTTTGATATCGCCTGAAAATTGGCGGCCTCCATTAAAAATATGGCATACTATGAGGATGCCGATTAGTCTACATTTCAACAATTATTCACTCGTGAAATCCTTAGGATTTAAATCTACCGAGCTTGGGGCCCCTGGGGATCACATGAACGAAAAAATTCTTTGACATCCAATCTTAAGTCACTATGGTTTTGTGAGAAGTGAGAAGGTGCTACGCCTTGCTGAAAGACGTATGGCTTTCCGTTGAGTACTGGATCTACCAGGGCTTAACAATCGTTTTAGAACAACTATGTATTCAGCAACTATGTATTCAGCAACTATGTATTTTTCCACCCGAACACGGTGCGGAAAAATATAAGGTGGCATGACATGAGCTTCAGAACTCCTAAAACCATCTTATTTGGATCTAAAGCCCCTATGACTGTATGTCTTCTCATTTCTAAAGTTAACATCCTAATCCAGAGGGATTTTTTGAAAGAAATATCAAAAATGACTCGAGAGTGTAATGAAATGAAGACGACATGTCCTTACATTGCCCTCGCATCCTGTAATTGCCATTTACCCCAAGATTAAATACGCTAAATGTCAATGCGAAGTATTATAGAGTCTTTTCGCTCGCATGCGAAGCTTCTATTAAACCGAAATAATGTCAGTTTAGGAAGAAAACGCACAACATTTTTCTGTCAAGTCCAGTTATTCGTCTATGACTAGAGACCACCCAGTAGCTGCTTCATTTAAGGTTAAAATTTGATCGAATTCACTATGAAAATAGTAATCGAATAAATTCAAATACGGGCATACTTTGGTATCCTCGTAACTTTTGGAGTGGACAAAAGAAATATGTGGGGCTACACAAACATTTTAAACATTAAGATCCGAAAATGAATACCAGTCCTTTTCATAATTAAGCCTGAAAACGTCTGTAGAACCTCTCTATAAGACAAACACCGTCTTAAAACGAGCAGTTGAGTTCATTTGAGCTCAGACAAACGACTGCTATTTGGACTGCATGTCAACAGCATCTCGTTGCTGCAATCTCGATTACACGGTCGTCTCGCTCCTGAGGAGTAAACCAAATTGCGGATACCAGACCTCATTTGTTTTGCAGACGCTCCGAACTCCAGAGATCAGGTGATGCCGGGCCGTAAATGATCTCCCGAAGCGAGAATCGCAATTTCGCACAAACAACCCTGACAATTTCGATTCAAAGGCAATCTGAAGACCCACATCCGAAGAAAGTATCTTTTGATAACTCGGAAACATTTTCCTAACACGTGTTTGTGGTCTTCGACAGAATCGTGACTATGAAACACACAGCGTCATTGAAAAGCTTAGCCTAATTTTTTCAATATGTATATGATCAGTTTTGGTGCGATAGGTTGCAAGAGTAACTTTGGGGCTTTTTTATCCATTTCATGTGGGATGAATGGGTATGAATAAAATACGACACTAAAGAAAATGAGCCACAACAACATAGAAACTTTTTCCACAGATCATTCATTCTACTACTGTCGAACAGTTTTTGACCCATATCTTGTATGGTACATTCGGTCAGATGTACAGAACCAATAAAATAGAAAACTATTTGAACGACTTAATGCTTAGGCGTTCAGAATTTCGTCAAATGTTCCGAAACGCGAACGCTGAAAAACGTAGCCTCAGCTCGCTATCATGATTAAAACTGAAGAGAACGCATGCAACACCCATTTTGAAAGTTTCGAGTTGAGAACTTTTTTCCTGATTGTGTAGCTCCAGGTTGTTTTTCGTTTATTAAGATAAATTTTCATATATTATGCACGGAAAAACAAAAACGCTTTCAATTCGAGAATAAAGTTTGACTCGGGGGGGGAGCCTAGAAGTTTGGAATACCTAAATGAGAACTTGTGATTTCGCCCAAGTCTTGAACTTTCCTCTCGAATCAAGATACAAGAAACCAGCAACTGCCACCGTATTTCCCTTCGCATCGTACACTGAATATGAAGACTTCAAGTAAGAGGGCTTAAAAATCTTCACAACTTGCCCCTATGGCAGTTGTCATAAAATGGTTGAATCCCAGACCAAGAAGTGACATGTCAGTTAACATCCCTTCCGCAACGCTGGCCAGTCGCTCGATTGTACGATGACATTTGATGGGGAAGAGAACGTCAGCAAATCATGACGGTGGATCAAGACCGACATCAACTACTCTCGACTAACAGCTGAAGGTTTTTGGGCATCTTGTGTCACACTGAACACTTGGAAACATAATATCGACTAAAAGACATTTGAGAAACAAATGGTCAAGGTATTTTTTTTATGCGTTACAAGACACTCAGGTCACACAGATATTCAACAGAATAGTAAAAAACGTTGACTTGGAAAATTCCATCGCAAATTTCCTAAACAGCAAAATTTGGTAGCTCAAAAAACCTGTATTTATTTGATAGAAATTCATATCATATGACAAATTTGGGAAAAATATTGAATAAAAAAATTCCTCGGAAATCTCGTCCGAATTTATTTTTCATGGCATAACAAAAGTTGATCCCGAATTTCATAAACGCGCCGAATCCGAGTCTTGAGTCCACAAACGGAGATGAATATATTCAGGGAAGATTTGCTACATCCCGTAGTAAATAAAGCTTTCCGGTCCCTTAGTGAATTGAAATCTTCTGGCAAACACAAATGTGCGTGGCTGAGGTCAATGGCAGGGATTCTTACGCAAATGACAGAACTTGACACCCTTTTCGTAGAGTGAATAATTAGAAAAATAAGGCACGTGATAACTGTTAAGCAACCAGTAATGCCAAGAATAAAATTGCGCAAAATGTTCTCATTTTTTAATACTTTAATTTCATAATCAATTAAAATATTGGAACAAACTTAAATGCTTTGAATAATTCGAATTCAAATCCCGTTTCGGTTTGAGGCCAAGGCTTTTCTTCTTGTGCAGGAAAGAATATAAAATAGTTCCCTACGTAAACATCCTGTCACGAACTCCGCACTTCGCAGTAGAGCTCGCAGTCCGTCGGAGGTACATTTGACGACCGTCGGGAAATTACGTGTGTTGGGAAGTTTTCTTGGATGGCAGGCTGCTTGTGAGAAGGAGGAAACTCGAAGACATACTAAGCAATTGAAAAATACTGTCTACGACTAAGACGAGACTGAACGTTGAATGTAGCTGAAAGATTTCGCCAAAGATTACCGTTAAAGCGCATTATCTTTTGAATTAGCTATTAATTAATACAAAATCGTTCACCTTTTGAACTTTTTCATTGAATTCAATAGTTGATAAAATAGAAAAAACTTCAAAAATTTACGTTAAGTGTGCTTAAGCTGAAAAACGTACAGTGCAACGCAGGATTTGATCCTAAATTTTACCTCCATTGCATTGATGAAGAACTTCACTCGTTGCCAAACAAACGACGTATGGACAAAGCGCGACCACGAACATCGAGCTGCCGATTCAATTACACAAACACACACAAGGGCCTCTTTGAAATGCATGTGCTTCAGCGAGAGGGAAGATGAAAGGCAAGCTCACGTTGTCAAATTAACATTCCAGGAAAACTTGAACAAGTTTTTAATGCTCGTATCCAGACTTCTAAGCTTGCTCTCGTCTCCTTCTATCACGGTTGCTGCGCAGCCATCAGCTTGACACGTTCAAGGCAGCGCTCAGTCGCGTCTTCGTGAGACGCACTGAGACGCAGCGCCAACTTCCTGAGACGCAGCGCCGTATGGGCAAACGACCAACTTCCTGAGACGCAGCGCGATAGCGCACCTTGTGTACGTTTGCCCATACTACTTTGACTCACATTGAACGTGTTTAGCGTACTCCAAATAGCGTTAAATCATACGTATATCTCGCACAGTGTTACAGTGTAAATGTACAGTTACGGTGTCCCAAGTAGCGATGAATAACACATACATCCCGTACGGCGTAAATGCATGTATAAAATTTTGAAAATTCATCTAATTTTTAAAAAATAAGTATGCTGGTAACTGCCGCCACGTATCAAAGGGCACGTAAATATGAGTCGCAGCGTTCCGTAGCTGCAGAGGCATTAGCAACAGTCGCGTGCTTTACGTCCTTTTGGGTGAAGATCACGTCAGTCTTACCGTGAGAGCCTGGAAACTTTCAGCGGCTAACCTTTGCTGCGCCAAAAGCGGATTTATTTTTTGCATATCATGACTCTCAGGAGAGAGAGAAATTGAGAGATGGAGACACTGAGGCTTGTTATGCAGGAAGGAATGAAAGATTGGATTCCTCGTTAGTGTAAAGTTCGCTCTTCACATGAAATGTGATCTGAAAAAACGAAGGGAAAGGATTATTTAGTATAGACTATAGACAATAGAGAACGAGCAGAAGGTGTGTACCTACAAAGGATATCCCGCGAGTACATGTGGAAACAACATGTTAAGAATCAAGAGGAAGGCGAGACAAAGAAGATACAGCGAAGTCGTTAACAAAGTTGTCAGAAGTAACAAAGGCATGAAAGATAGAAGTCCCGTAGGCATGTCTACTGCTAAGGTAGAGTAACACTGGCCTCCTGGGGATGCCGATCTCCATGGCACGGGACAGACAAACCTAACCCTACTACGCCTCATAGGGGCGGAAATACTGTAATGGGTCACACACATGACCCCCGTGGCGCTATCACACACACATATATTTTGTGCTGACAGCCGTCTCTTCCCTCGATCTTCTCACTTCATCAATCCATGTCCTGATCAACTTTTAACGCATCTTCCTCGCTCTTTTCTTTCAATGCCGGTAGAAAGCCGTGTTTCTGGTACTATATGTTTCGAGCATTCTATCTTCATACCTTAATCAACCAAAAGACCTCACTGTCCAGTCTCATAAGGATGCTCCTGGTTTTTCGTAAAAAGCTAAGTGCATTGTTGAAGCATGCATACGCAAGGCTGGATAAATTTTTGATAGATGCTAAATGTAGTCTTATCTCCACAATTATTTGATGATCAAAAGGTATACACGCTTGGAGGAATAAGGTCCATCCCCTCTGCAGTATAGAACTAACACTGATTTATATATACATATCGGATGAACTAGATCGCAAGATACACTTCCGCAGGCAAAACACATATCCCACAGAAACTAATTGTGAGAATTATTCCATGCATACGTACATTTCCACACACCACTCGCCCCTATAAAGAGGAAGCATAGCCGTTGAAAGCACCAGCTCGTGCACAGCTAGGAATGTGCAGGGAGACACAAAAACAGGCCAAAAATAAAAAGTTATTTCTCTAAAATTACTCGTCGGTAAAATAGAACTAAAACTAAATGAAAAGATATGATGTCTTTGTTTCATAACATAGATAACTAAAATATTCTAAGAGTTTTTAACAATTTTCATTACCCCCCTCCATTTTAATTTCAATTTTTTTGGTAAAATTTTATAGTTAAATGTCATGTGCTATAACCGTAGACTGTGTGACTTGCAATTTCCTGCGGTAAAATTTGGATAGAGGGTAGTATACAAAACACTGGTCGGAAGTGCATGAAGCGTTTCGGTTCTCACTGATAAGAAATAATTGAACATTTCAAATCATTTGGCTTTTGCGTCACCTTTTCGCTATGTTAAATCTTGAGTGATACCTTTCAATTTTTGACCAGTTTTTGTGCGTCACAGTGGAATATTTTCCAGCAATTGTAAGAAAGGAAAATATCAGATACACAATATAGAGAGCTGTCACGTGAAGCTGTGTTTTTCAGTGGCAAGCATGTCAATGAAGAGCAACGTTATGCTCTCCGAAATAATAATTAAAAGAATATTCACTTCAGACAGGTCAGTCGTACATTTGGTGAAATTTTACACTCACAACATCTTCGAATAAAAAGGAAGCGTTTTTTAAAACTAGGCAACTAATATGGCTGAATTTACAAACACAATTGTGCGAGCACGGTCTCTCGTGCTATTTATTATTTAAATAAAAAAGAGTTCACTAAATTAACATTTAGCAGATGAAAGTTTATTGAATGTAGTAATAGTAGTAGTAGTGATAGCACCGCATCAGCAACTCCAACTATCTCGTACAGAAAGAGAAACGACCATTCAGCACGGACTTTGGAGAATAGAGAATCTATTGACAAGGTGTGTTCCCATACAAGATCTCCTGCGCATAGAAACAGCAATTTACGAAGGAAAAGGAATAAAAGATAAAAAACTATAAACAAAAAAGGCATGAAAATAGAAAGTAGCAAATTGAGCACTAAAGGTAGAAGTCCCAAAGACCTGGCTAAGGCTTGGGTAACCTGATGGTGTCCCCATAGCATAGCCACCTGAGGAGGAAAGTTTATGAAAGAAAAAAATTCCGTAGTACAAACGTCGCCTGAATTAGTCCGCTACTTCTCGAGCTAAACGACTTTCTCGTTTTCTCGCCCCGAATACGACGCCAAAGACGAAGTAGATAAGTTATAGTCACTCTCTGCTAATTCTTACGTTAGGTTTAGCCAAAAAAACGCCTTTTTATGTGCAAATATTACAGCATAAGTAGCTTTTTTTCATGCTTAAGTAGTTTAATGCAGTGTTTTGAAAAACATGTTAATCAGATGTTTACGAGTATGGTGAAATTAACTAAAATATCATTACATATAATCAAAATAATATTCTATGGGGGAATATTGAAATTTTATGCGCAAACTGCAAAGTAATCTTTTTCAGCGCATAAAATGGATGGGAAAAACTATGAGCATTACATCGTGCATCATAGGGAAACTGTCTAAAATGGAAGAATTAGGAAACGTCACTAAATACCACCTACCGCTGCAGCATCGAGGGAAAAAGTCATGCAATCCAATGATAATTTGAAGAGAAGTAGCAGCGTGTTACCCCAGACTTCATCTTCCTCTGAAGTACCAAGCCAGGAAGAGAACAGCAATGAAACTGCAATAAAAAAGTCATTACAGTGACTTCGACATGCTGAGAGCTTCTTGGTTTCTGCCATTTAATGAGACACGCAAATGCGACAGTTATAAGCGTTCTCAGTGCGTAATGAACTCATTATACGGCAGCTGGAGACCAGAGAGAGGGACGGTGGGGGGCTGCAGATATTACGCAGGCATGACTTTTATCTTTCCGTGTCTTTGATGAGCCCTTGTATCTTCTACAGAACATGAAATAAAGCTACCAAATTATAATCCACACGCAGCTTTAATGAGTAAACAATTTGCAATGAATCTCCCACCAAAAAATTAGTATTGCCTTGCAACGAAATGATTTCGATGACATCGCCTGCAAACCCCATGGGTTCCTATTAAACAACTTCAGGGCTTCTGTACATGAACACTCCAGCAGCTGGAGTTTATTTTTGTTCCAGTGCTTAAAGTATTCGTTCTGTTGTCGGCCTGGTTACAAATTGTACGAGAACTCAACAGGCTCCACAGCAAGCGGTGAACTCTGATGCTGTGTCATTGCGTATTTCTACGACATTATCATGAACTTTGCACCGTTATGTTGGAAATTAATAAGCAGTGCATGGAGATCAGTACGCCCATCGATGGAACTAAAATCTGCAAGTTTACAAGCACCAACGATATTTCACAACTCTAGGGTTAGTCGGCAGTGATGTTTGCACGCTCAGTAAAAGCCACCGCACAAAAAACTGCACGAAAGCAACGAAAAGAGCACCGTAGCCATGCTACACGCATTTGAGTCTCATAACGCAAAGCTGGAGATATTCAGCGCCATTTTTGAAGATGAAATTCCGAGTAAATCGCAGTAGAGGATCAGAGGGGGCACTTGGCGGAGCGAGGTCTCCTGAGCGGAGTTTGCAGGAGACCATAACAAGTGGAGAGCTCGGGCTTGCAAGAGGCGCGTGTGGCGGGCAAGTGGCACTTCAGAGCGCACTTACGACCCGCTGCACATACACCTGCACTGCTACCGTGCTCAGCGCTGCATGCTCTCACAGCTTACGCCTTTGAAAAAATCAGCAGACACTTGAAACCTTAACAATTTAAATTGTGGTAATAATTGAGACAATTTTTTAACTGCAATACAGTAGCATATAGTAGTTGTGTACTTATTGCTCCATGGACACAGGTTTCACTGTATATTTTTGGAACAGATGAAAATGAGCAGCAAGAATCTTATACGTATCCTAGATGCAGACTACCTGCAACATTAAGTATAGCCTGTACATTTTAGCGCCCCTGAAGTGATGCTAAATAAACTTTTTAGAATCAGAGCTCCGCTGACGGGTGACGACCACATATATTTTTCATGCAGGAATATTTCAATAGAAGTTCCTTTTCAAGCTCTGTGCCGCTCACTCAGCTGTAGTCGATCCTGCAGTTGCCAGCCACTCTGATGGTGTGCACATAAAAATTATTCATTTTTTATTAGACTCCGACGATGATGCGAAGGTCAGACGTGACGGATGCGGCATCTGTTGTCTCATACAGCCGCACGCTCGCGCCCCAAATGTCACGTGCCTGAACTCGGGTACGGTACGAGAGCCCAAACTTCTGCTCCTCTCAACGTGTGAGTGCGAGATGGCCGTGGACAGCTGCATCTTCACGGCCTATCGCAGCATCTACTGGCCTTATTTTACGCGGTCGCTCACTGTAGCTCACCCGGTGAAATGTCTCACTCGCTAGTGTTGAAACCGTGCTTAGAGACTCGTTCCTTTGGTTTCATTTTTCATCGCAATCGTTCACCTTCCAATACTACAAGGATAGCTGTGAGGTTTACACATCATGCGTGAATAAGAAATTCCAATGAGTGATGCAAAGCTGAAAGTTCATATCCATAGATTCACGGGGAGGCAAACGGGTTTCGACCGTGCGTTTGGTCTATCACAACATTATGTGCCTAAATTGGAATAAAGCAAAGTAGGTATGTCCTAAATTTTTATCCCTAATGAAATTACAATATTTTAAGTTGAAGAAATCATTGGAAGAATTTAGCGATCGTCTCTGACTTGAACATTGAGAATTATGAATCCTTCATGCTTGTATTTTTTAAACGTTTCTGCAAAATTGCGTCTAATACTTCAACGAACGAGAAAGAAAAATTAAAATTTTCACTTCTATCTTCTTAAATTGGCATTCATCACCTTCCGTTATCATCAGCGAGCTGCAGCTCCATGACGAGTGGTTTGTTCTGACTCGTATTTTAGCACTCACCATTTCTTCTACTCGTAGCTACGCACACGAAGCTGAAACTTCAAGGTAACACGTAACACAGATGCGCGAGTTTTGCAAAGGTACAAGCTCATTAAGCGCCAAGACCAGGTTTTTAAAATCCATTCCCTTTTTATGCTGTCGAATCAGGTGCGTTCAGCCAATGGACTGCAATGTTTAGCAGTTTGGTATTGTCGAACATTGAGGTCGAGGAAGCAAAGAACGGATAATTTTCACGGTGAATGATTCAAAAATAGAGCTAATCCATGATACGGGAGACAATATCACCGTACATATGCCTAGTGATAAGATTTCCCTATAATCGCAACTGAAATCACACAATTAAGAAAGATTTGTTACTTCGTTGTATGATGAGAACTTAATTACCTTCGCACGCAGCCGTGACTATCAGAGTGTAACTTTTGGGACATATAGTACTGATCACTTTACCTTCGGTCAAATACTACTCAAGTTCCACTTGGAATACTGCCACATCTGTGTTTTCATGCGACTCATAATTTTCATGGTCGCATTCTTTGTACAATCAAATGTAATTTACCCTAGTACCTTTCTTCTATTCGGCCAGAGCATGGTCTAGGAAATGCCAGCTCGGCATCTCATTGCGAGACTTTTTACGACGTTTGATTGATTGCCTCATAAGAAAAATTTGTCTCTGATTGCGTACCCGAGGAAGCGTAGGAGCGCCGGACGAAAAACGGAATAACGATGGACTTCTTCCTCCTAACCTACTCTCGTTATAACGCTGTATTGAACAAGATAATGTCACCGAGGAACGTTTGGCCCTGTAAGGGACAGACTTACTAGTAGTCTTACCTGAATCAGAAGAGGCGTGGTTGAAATGTTAAGGACATACATACTTGCAGTTTTACTTAAATCAGAGGAGTCGTTGTCGTCGAAATATTTCTGTCGACGAAATACTTCTTGAACGTTAATCTATACTTCAAAGCCTCAAGAGTGAGCTTCACTAGCAACTGGACTTGCTCGTACATTTATTCGGAAAGTGTTTGAAATTATCACAAACGATTTACCCAACGCGGCAAAGTGATATATGTAACAATTCTAAGCGCAAAACCCTCTGAAATGAATTTTTGAAACGAATTAATTTATTCCACAATGAATACGCATTTAAAGTTTGCGGACTTCAATAAGAGCGAACTCTGACATTAATTGAAAAGCGTGAATCTTCCTGAATACTGAAAATAGCTGGAGTAACTTCAATTTTTAAAAACGATGGCAAACAGCGTATAAATACCTATACACCAATCTCTGTTCTTCCGACTTTTAGGAAGATATTTGAAAAAATGGCACACAAAAAATTGTATTCATATCTTGAA
>VOMN01038452.1:0-14878 GCA_014899125.1 Orchestia grillus
GGTGACGGGAGGTGACGGGAGGTGACGGGAGGTGCGCCGCTCGTTACCCCTCACCAGCGGCCGATGGCAGGGATAAGGGCATTAGAGAGGGGACGCGGAGGGCAGAGGAGGGATTACGGCCTGCAAGAGGGCTACTCATGGAGAAATAAGACACTCTTCTTACTCCCATTATTAAGACCAAAAGCTTAATGGAACTGATCAAAAACCACGATAAGGAAAATCTTAACCAAAGTAGTCGCGCCAAATGACACACTCCCGCCACCTCGTGGGCGACTCTGCTTAGGACGAGGCGTCCCCTGCAGCCTCTGGTCCCAGGCTGCCACACAAACCTGCATCATCATTTCTAAACCTGATTTGCTTAGAATTCCTTAAAATTTCAACTGAGAAGCATATATAAGGGGCATTATAGTTCGTTTATAAAAGTAACTTTCTTCTCACGCTTGGCACCCGAAAATTCTGAAGCAATTGAAGCAACTTTCATTACTTCAAAATCTGTCTCTTTTTTTCATGAATACTCTAGCTTAAACCTAAGAGTGAACATGACTCATGTCTACAGAAGTCAATCTACTCCTTAATATTTAAAAAAATAATTTGTATCGCATTTATTAGAAACTTCAACTTCGTTATCAGTAAATCTAAATATAGAAACTTCTTATTTTTTTCGCCAACATTTAGCGATGTCGACTCCCTCCAATTACATTCAGTTCAAGATTTTGGAAATCATTTCCGTACGTGTCCTTACTGAAATTTAGCATCTAATTCTTTCTCCTCTAAAGTTTAATCATTTCGAGGAGTATATGTTTCAAATCGTCGCGTTCATTTCGTGTTTTTAAATTTGTTCATATAAATTGATTGTTTGAATTGAAATTGATCAGAATTTTCCCATGATCTCTCGCGGACTCGCAAACACTCCGCCTAGAGAGCCACGTGCTCCAGTTTGTTCATTGATGGTTGGTAGCCCTGAGCCTCCAGTTTGTACACTGATGGTTGGTAGCTCTGAGCCTCCAGTTTGTACACTGATGATTGGTAGCCCTGAGCCTCTAGGTCCCCTCGGCTCCGTTTTTACCTCTTTTTCATCACATTCCGGCCAAGCGTGACACGATTTTATGGTCAACAACCTTAAATGAAGCTCAAGAAGCTACAGTCTTTTCTGTTATCTAAAGTTCAAGAAACTCCCACCGTCTGTATGCAGTAACCAAAGTGTTCCGACGTCACCATACATGCAGGGTCATGACGTCACCATACATGCAGGGTCATGACGTCACCATTCATGCAGGGTCATGACGTCACCATTCATGCAGAGTACATCAGACTTCCTTCTAATGCTAACCGAGCCCCCACTGCGGAGGACGCGTCGCTGCAGCGGTCTAGCCAGGGTCAGCAAGGGCTATCTAAACTTTGCATCTTGGTTCATTAGATCATATATTATGAATTCGAAATTAGAACGCTTAAAAAAATTGGATTTGCATTAATGTTCTTGAGTTGGCATAATTATTCTCGTACCTTGATATCAACAACTTGGGAAAAATAAGTAGAAGAAGAAATCTTTTGAATATTTGCCAAGATGTGAACATAATCTGAAACACCTACTAATGGCATTATTGAGTTACGAGCAAAAGTGCTTCTCTGTATAGTGTATAAGATACCCTGAAAGTGCAGGCTCTAACGTTTCTGTATACTGCATAAGATACCCTGAAAGTGCAGGCTCTAACGTTTCTGTATACTGTATAAGATACCCTGAAAGTGCAGGCTCTAACGTTGTGGAGGAAAATTTATTTTCCGAATTCAGGGGCCTAGAACTTCAGCCACTAACCCTCAAAGCCTCAGTGTTTAAGATTCGTTCGAAACCTCGAGCCTTGAAACCTATTTTAGCTCTCTATCCAGCGCCATACTCTTGTAAATTTGGATCCCTACCTTTCGTGGCTGTAGATGGTGACGTACAAACAGTAAAACTAAATCCTGCATATGAATTTTTGGATGACAGAATGCCACTCCCTTTATCATTTGAAGTTTGTGATAAATAATTCTGCGTTAGGCGAGCAGCTGCGTAACGAGCTGCATGGAGAGTAGTGCTCCGGTAACAGGAAACTTCACTGAGCGCTCCTCTCGTAAGATTTGTAAGCGAATACTGTATGTTTTTCAGATGTCTATGTGCAGTAGGCTGGTTGATTACTCGTTGATCATCTCGCCCAGATTCCAGTGAATCAGCTAAATAGCGCAGATTGATTCACATACGTACTAGTATTTTCAAAGTGTTTCGAATTGCGAGCCACTGCCCCGTATTCTAAATTAAAGCCCAAGATAATCTATGCCACGGTAATTATAGTACATTCTCTTTTTTCCTTAAATCTAGCATCTCCAAACTTGAATGAGAAATTTCAAATTTTAAATAAAACCTAAATATTCCTCCCGATGGGCATGTGAATTGGATATCGTAGCAACAGCACGTAACGTCATCGTCTAGCGAGTGCTATGCGGCTCCTTGTGATGAAAAAGTACAAGTGTAAATAGGTCGTACACATCAGCTGGGCGCATTTACAGCCCGCGGGTTGAGGACTGTGCATCTGGCGGTAGAGAGTAAGTTCATTACAGAGGCGGCGCCGTAATCTGCTTCAGAGACCGTAGGAGCGGCGGCGCTCAAGCTCATGCAAACACACAACGCAGCTCCGCCACGCGCACCACGCCGCCTGCTCGGATCTGCAAAATAGGATCTGTACTCTGACGCGATGATCGAGTTCGGCAATGTAGCGCCGCTCGAATTCTCCGATGGAAAAGGCTGGAGGCCTCAGAGCGCAGCGCGGAGTGTCTCCTAACGCCCCGCCGGACGAAATCTTCAAAACGGCTGCCATTGGATTACGACCTGTAATGATACTGGAGCAAATTGAGATGATGAAGGGATTGATGGAAGGTTTTAATCTTTAGAAACTTGGAAAAAAGGCTACGTGACGCCTCTCTTCACCTGGGGAAAGTGAGAGCGTCAGGAAGGGCACCGAATGGCCGCCGTGGATAGGAATTGCGAGCATTCGGTGAGCGTGCTAACAGACACGTTCAAAAACGCTTCTTGATCTTTTTGACGGCTTTCGGTTGGGCTCACATGTCATTCGAAAATTATTCACATAATATATTTATAACCTTTATTCTGTTCGATTTCAGAAGTCACTTCATTCATACGTTTGGTAGACATGTTTGATAAAGAAAATCTGCATAATTGTGTTCACGAACTCTTAAAATCAATAATTCTTCAGTTGGTATTAAAATCGATAGAACTTATTATCTGATTAAATCAGTATAATTCATGATTAAGAAATGCCAGTAGTGAAACTACATTCATTCTAAGCACCGCTTTCAACCTTCATTAGTTAAAAAAGTGATTGCCCTTTACTGTACTTGTTTTATTCAGTGAAGGTGAAAAGTTACGCCAGACTGACGTATGCTCAATTGAACGTTGTATTGTGACGCCCTTGTCGAATTTCATTTTCTTTGACCATGAATCAGCAGGTCAGAGTGCGAATTATTGAGTGCGAGACGCATAACCAGGTCACTGCGTATGTCTAGAGCTTTTCTTGCAGCTAACTTATCACTGGGACCCAATCACACGGAAGCATTCGTTTCATTTTTTGAATGATTAGTACACTTAAAAAGATATCATTCTTTTACCTCAAAGAAAGCTGATTTTTTCTGTCAGGTAAAGAATCGAGAATAAACTTTATTCTCATTTCTAATTTTTCCTCAATCGACATCGTGAGAATGTTCGCATAAGCTCAGCAATTCCGTCACAAGAGCAAGGCCAACAACTGAAACGCGGAGCAGTTCATCAGTGAGGATAGAGTGTTCCCATGAGGCTAGCAAGGCTTTGAGCTGCGTTGTGCAGTGATGTGTGTTTGTGTTTGTGCTTCTTCTCCCCTCATACAACAAAAATTGGCCAACACTAAGCGGCCTTATCCAACTATCGCTTATCTTAAGCCCTCTTATCTGGTCATTGAATCAGGCACAGCGCTGTAGCGGCGTCTGCGCTGCCGCCGTCGCTCGCCCCGCCGTCCGGGGCTGGGCAGCAGCACAGCCGTGTGACGCCCCAGTTACTTCTGTGACGACACAGCTGCACTTCTGTGTAAAAACCAGCAGCAGCTTTATGTATACTTGCAATACGACTGCTGCACCTCTGTTTAAAAACCAGCAGCAGCTTTATGTATACTTGCAATACGACTGCTGCACCTCTGTGCATAACCAGCAGCAACTTTATGTATACTTGCAATACGACTGCTGCATCTCCCTGCGAAAACCAGCAGCAGCTTTATGTATATTTGCAATACGACTTGGTGCGGAAATCGACCAACTCTCGAATTTATATTTGCAACATGACTATAGCTAGCGCAGCTCAAAAATCTTATGTATATTTTCAGTATGACTAACTGTAGCTTTGTACGAAAAACTGGTTAGTCCAATCAACCAGTAGAATACCATTGGTCCCTTTAAGGTTTGTGCTGAAATGAGTAATGTTTGTTTGGGAAATATTGGACAGTTGACGGTATCTATGCTATGTTATTTTGTGAAGGTGACTTCAGTTGCCACCACCGTTTAAGGTTTGGAAGCGAGGGAGATGCGGAGAATTTTTGAGCATGAAATGGAGATGCGAGCCTCTATTCACTATTCATACGCCCGTCTAGATATAAAAACAGAAATGGCGCGAAAGGAATAAAATAGTTGGCCTAATGCACGGCTATTTTCCGCTGATTATCCTGACAGGAATTCACTCCTGACCCTATTCGATCAATCACATGGATACCATGAAATTATTTTGATATTTAATAAACTTCTTTATACAATAACTTAAATCAATACGTATGAAGCCCATCATTTCACACAAATATGCAAATTTGTCGAAGCTGTCTCAAAAACTTGAATGGAATTACTATTCTTTCCCGATTGTCCTGTGGACAAACAAGATCATTTAACCGGTATTTTCTGTCGATCTTGATGAAGGCCTTTCAATGCTTAATTCCCAATCATAAAGAACTAAGCGGCGCATATCGAGCGAATAAGCTTTGCAGACCGAGATTTCCTGTGCCATTGACAGCCGTCTTTTGTTGGGTCTGGCAAGTCCCAGCGCTCAGCCCGACATTTGCATACGGCGGCGGTGGCGGGCAGGCGACTCGGCACGCGCTCTCGCTCGAGCTGAGGCGGGGAGGTCGTGAGCAAAGCCTTCGTTCTCGGTTCGAATTGTCTTTACCTAAATGCCGTTTAAACAGTCACTGGATCTCGAGCGTGACTTTCTTGCCCCGAGGTGTTGTCTCTTCAGACGTGGAGCCGTCGATTGAGCAGAGCTCAAATTTTCTCCTCGTTCGTTGGATTGAGAACTCCGTTGGCGTCCCATTAGCATCATG
Organism: Orchestia grillus; assembly: GCA_014899125.1. Lineage (NCBI taxonomy): Eukaryota > Metazoa > Arthropoda > Malacostraca > Amphipoda > Talitridae > Orchestia > Orchestia grillus. Next base: position 5,382 of record VOMN01038452.1, read on the forward strand.
TGTACCCCGCAAATGCCCTCCTCGGAATGTGATGCCTCAGACGTGTCTAAGCACGACCTGCTGGGAGCTAAAATATCTAAACAAATCCCTCGCTTTTCTGTGCGTACGCTGTATTCAAATCGATAACGGAGTCGATTTGTGTCCTCAGTATTCCCAGCTTGGGATTAAAATCCGACTAATGACAGTTTAACGCAAGCTTTTCCAGAGGGGATAATGAAAGAAAATTCTGAGAGCCATTGAAATCGGTTCATGATTACTTCAATGGTGAATGACGTCCATTTTTCAGTCATGGCTCAGTTGTGAAGTGACATACTCTGAGCTGAATGATGGCGTGCTCCTCTGAGCTGAATGGTGGCGCGCTTCTCTGAGCTGAATGGTGGCGTGCTCCTCTGAGCTGAATGGTGGCGTGCTCCTCTGAGCTGAATGGCCCAAGTGGGCTTGATGTGGCAACCCAGCAACACCCAACTCCCCCCCCCCAACTCGTAATTTCACACGTAAGGTTGACTCGTTATTGATTTGTTAAAGCTATCACTTATACAATGCTTCTAATTAAAACCGATTGAGGATATATGCTGAGGAAAGTTTTTGAAAAATGTATGTGTACTAATGCTCTGAAATGATTTAAAATAACCGCTGCGCGTCGTCAAGAGCGAAGCATTCAGAGGCAACAACGAATCACTCATTTCTGGCTCTAAGATATGCTAGCGGAAACGTATCCTACTTACTCGTTCGAAAGTACATATTATTGCTGCTTCTGCTTGCCAGAATTTTTAGCTGAACATTTTGCGGCGAGGGAAAGTTTCAGAATTTTGTACTTAAGGAGTTAAAATCGAGCGGCTAGTTCTCTCCTTTGGTGGCCTCGTCAGCCTCAGGACAGCAGCCTGTGAAAGGCAGCAAAACTGGCCAGTGCGACCGAAGTCAAACCTGCCGCTCCTAAGCTCTGATGACTGCAGGTGTGAAGACCTGGAGTGTGTGGCATACCTTGAAGCACGTCTGCACTGGGCGTTTTCCTGAAATTACAAGCTTGCACGACGATGTTACACATCCTGGACCCTCGACGCCACATTCTGGACCCTCGACACCACATCCTGGACTCCTGACGTCGCATCCAGGACCCCTCCAACCCCTCATTTGGCCCCTCGCGCTGCAGAGCGCCAGGCGGGCCGCCCTGCCAGTCTCCCAGCACACCACATGTCACCATGGAGGGCCGCCAGCACAGCGCGTTATGTGAGAGGTGCCCAGGACGAGCCGAGCGGCCTTAACAAGGGCTATTGTGCTCTGCAGCTGACAAGTGTTGCGGTGGTGCAGTTAGTGCAGAGGTAACACATGCGCCTAGCCTCCTCAATTGTCTTGCTGACCCCATCCTCCCCTCCCAATGGCCCTTCCAAAGCCATCACACTTCCAGCCTTGAAACAGAGCCGCTGGACCGCAGCCGCCGCTTCATCCTGGACGGACACTTTAAAATCTAGCGATTTGGCCGTCCTTGTATCGTGCCTCGTGTACGGCGTGTGGTACGCTGCATGTAATGGGCTCTTACGTAGCGCATGGTACTACCAGTCATGGGGTGACGTCACCAGTTATAGTCGACTGTTACAAATCCGCGGTAGTGTTATGAAACTAGATTATTTAATGTTAAATGCATTAGAGGAATGGACTACAGTGAAGGTAACAGTGCTATCCGGAGGTCAAAAGTGCTTCGCTTATTTCGACAATGTCAAGTAAGCCGTGATTCTGTTCAATAGTTTCCTTTCTTTTTTATGAACGTAAAGTTCAGTCATCAATCGTGTGTAAGCAGCTTCTGACGAGTCTCTGTACAAGTGAGCATTGCTATCATTACCTTTCAATAGTGAAGATGTTACTAGTCGTTTCAGTTGAAGTAGTGGATGGCATGTTAATTAGGCTCGAATGTTTTGCATGCACGTGCATTTGAGGACGTGCATGATGAACGTCCTCTGTGTTCTTTACATTTACCTCATTGGTAACACGCAGTGACCATTGACATATGTTCGCTTATACGCGTTGGCGTTAGTCAAGGAATAAAGTTGTAAGACGCGAGTAAAAAATAATTTTAAAATCGTTTAGCCACACTTTTGCAGCCCCTCAAAGTTTACGACTCATAAGCTTGAAGTTTTCTCAACTACACAGGAGGGACGAATTACGAAAAACTTGTGGAACCTATACTTTACACATATATACCATACTTTACACATATATACCATACTGTACACATATATACCATGCTGTACACATATATATACCATACTGTACACATATATACCATGCTGTACACATACATACCATGCTGTACACATACATACCATGCTGTACCCATACATACCTGAATGGCCACGTTGACTAGAACAAGCAAATCAAATTCATCTTGAAATGAAGAATGGCGGGTTTCAATGATGAAGTGGTAGTACTGAAAGCTATTAAATTCCTCATGTTTAACCCTTGCTTAGGCAGATCATCTGGCCACCAGAAATTAAGAGATGTTATCCCGACAAGCTGCGTCATCACCCGCCAGCCAATGACCACGAAACAGTCATGACTACGTACCTCTAGGTTCGAGCCTCTACCATGTTGGAGTACACTAGTAATGTGCTCGTCTATAGTCATCTAAGGAGAACGAGTCAATATAACTTTTCCTTAGGCGCTGAGACATTCTTCGTCCATCCTGTGCATTTAGTGCTCACTTGAAACACAATAGAAACGTCCAGCTGTTTTTATTTCTAAGTTTTGATTCATGTGTTGCTTCTATTTACATCATGAATTTATTTTTCAGGCAATAGCGTACGAAGGACAAGACAAAAACCCCGAGATGTGCCGTGTGCTACTCACCCATGAAGTTATGTGCAGGTCAGTGTGCTTGTTTGACATGTTAATTTTGCTCAGTTATGAATTGTGCGTTGGCGCTTGGTGCAAGAAGTCCACGGAGAGCCGACTCCAAACTTCAACCTCCACCGAAGACCTCCGTTAGTCGTCCGCATGCCTAAGCTGCTGTACATTGGTAACCTGTACGCCTATGCTCCTGTACATAGGCTGGCTATATCCCTAAGTTGCTGTACATTGGTAGCCTGTACGCCTAAACTCCTGTACATAGGCTGGCTATATTCCTAAGTTGCTGTACATTGGTAGCCTGTACGCCTAAGTTCATGCTTTCGGGAAATATTTACGCTCTCAAAGGCTCCCCATTAATCGCAATTTTTGTTACGTTTCCTCACTTGCATACGCGTAAGTTTTTGGGAATGATCGACTGACACCGAGCGCAAGCGTATGATGTGCGTATGAAGGACGGGTTCTCTTTCGCGAGTGCTGGAAGCTGACTTGTATAAGCGCTGAAGTCTGGGAGGCAGTGTCCTGCTTCTTGGCCGAGTTTACGGTGTGTAGTCTCATAAGATGTGCCCCGTAGACACTGTCGAGTGTCATGTACACAAGCACAGCACAGTACACGCACCCACCCCTGAACTCCCTCATGCGCGATGTCGGTCGTCGCGCAGCTCATTGAGAAAAAGCCTAGTTTTGAGCCCTGACTTCTGGATTACGAGCACATGCTTGCGCGATGGGATAGAATTTTATTACATAACTAGAAACATATCCAAATTCATATTTTTTAATAGTGTATGCACTTCATACTCGTGCAATATTAAAAAATGATGAAAACAATCAATTCCACGAGTCCTCACAGTCCCGTTCATTTACTTGTCCTCACGACAGGAGCCTGGCAGGTGTGTTGATGAATAACTCTGACGTGGACTAACCGTCCTGGCCGCTAGTAGCTGTGACTTAACCTTTTGTTGTACGCGGAGTCTGAAAACGGCTTCATTATGCGGGTTACAAAAGCTTGATCGTGTAAATTCTAAAATTCTCGATGTGGAGAGAGCGCAACTGCCTCCCAAATGCCCCGCTGCGGCCGCTGCTCCAGTGTCCAGGGGAGCTGGAGCTCTCATGCGAATTAGCCCGAGACCGAAGGGATGCCACACCGTCCTGCCTTTACGGCCGAGCAAAGATCACCTTAATGAAGTGCTCTCGACCCACTTCGCCTCCGCTAGACTTGCTTTCGCCAACAAATTATGGATTTTATGAAGACACCTCGAAAATGTCGCCGGAATTTTTTGTACAGGCATCCACGTTGTTCTTAAACGAACAAAATATTTCAGATAAGATACATTTTTATTACGGGTCGTATTTGAAACAGATATCAAAATGCTTCCCGTGAAAGTCCCGAGATTTGTAAAATTGTTGTTTATGAAGCGCTTTTGCAAATGGCGTGTGCCTTCTTCTATAGCAAATGTATTTTCCATTTACTACATTTGTTGTACATTTCTGTGAACAAAATTTTCACTTGTCATCTTTCTTTTTCCATTCATACAAGTCTTTTTTATTTTTAGCGCTCTCTGTTCCCCATTTATTTTTCGTTCGCTATTTTCCCTTATGATTTTTCCTACCTTCCCTTTTTTGTTCTTTTTACCTACCTCTTTTTAGACTAGCGTTTCCTTATTCTCTTTCTCTCTTTATTCTTGACTCTCTCTCTTTGCCTCACTTTATAAGCCTCTCTGCCAAATCTTCCTTTGTTCTGTATATTCCCTCTCATTTTCAACCCTAAAATATTTTCTCATAATTTTGTAAAATCTTCTTTTTTTCCTCGTGGTTCTTTTTTCTACTTGTCGCTTGTTTGTGATATGCCTTTATTCTATTTTATTCGCTGTAGCGTGCTTCAACATTTATTCCTTTTATCTTATTGACCATCCCATCTCTATGTGTCACAGCTCCTCCCTTTAAAAACTCACTGTTTCCGCACCTCACTTCTGCTTCCCCAGACTTGGGTGGGAGCGTCCCCTTGAGTGAAGGAAGAACTGCCACTCTCGGGGGCTTTTACGTCATCTCCGCACCTGTTAAAGTTCCGCTCAAGAGTACCGGCTCAATGGTACACTTCTAAATACCAAATTTGTCCCTTGGTACAGTTCTAGATGCAAAATTTGTCTCCTGGTACAGCTCTAGATGCCAAATTTGTCTCCTGGTACAGTTCTAGATGCGAAATTTGTGTCCGAAGTTGTCAACTCTGTGTGGTAATAATTTGACTTACTCTTCTCGGCCATTCTGTTCCTGCCATCGTCCACTGACAGCAGCAGCCCTGAGGGGCAGCTCTCTATGCGGTAATCCAAGAAATCGAGTAAATCAAATAGAAAAATTCTGCCCTCCCTAAAAATGAAGCGTAGAAGGAACCAGATGACAGTCTAAAAATTTAACATCTATATAAATTTTCCAATAATTCATTCCATTACTGCGTGACGTTGGTGAAATTGAAGCTGTATGAGACAGACCTAAAACCTTAGTACGGAAGATGTTTCAATATTCAAACCAGTCTACAATTGTAGCAGTTTGCTGCTACTGCTGCGATTTCCATTGGGCGGCGCGTGGCAGAGTCGAGGTGGCAGCCAGGCCGAGGGCCACCTTCCAGCTGAGGTGCAGTAGGCCGAGCCGCCCCGGCCACACATGTCACCAACCTAAACCGTTTAGCGGCGGCGCCCTGGTGCCCGACAGCGTTTAGAGCCTCAGCAGCTGTGTCGCTTCTTCCTAATCCAGGCCTCACCCAAATTGTGCGCACGGCCTCCGTAGACTAACGCCGCATTTGATGTACCAGCAATAAATATGCACTTCAAAGTCCATGTAGTGGGGGTTACGAATATTTTATTTTAGCAACACTACAGCGTGGTGCCACCATAGATTAAAATACTTGAAGATCTGTTTTGAAATATACTGCTCGTCCATTGAAATGTTTGTAGGAGGCCTGACGTGCTTCACACTTGCACAAACATAATTTTTAGGAGTGAGGTCTCAAGGCAGGCTGATATCGAAATTATTGACAGTACACAGCGCGTTTCACAAATATGAGCTCGCTGGTTGGCTGCTTGCTGCTTACATGCTTTTTTATTTTCACTCAAGTGTAATAACACTCTTCTACTACAAGCGCACGAATGGTAGTAAGTAGTAGAATGTTGGTGTAGGTATTTCTGAAACATACGACTCGAATTGATCTGGAAAATTACGAGTAATTAATAATGACTCCGGTATGACCTAAACAGCTTATCTAATCTATCATGTGCAAATAGGTATTCCCGTGTGCGGCCAAAGTTACATAATTGACTACACTCATAAAACCCACGGAAAATTGTAGCCATGTTTCAATACCTTGAAACTTTTCAGTAAAGGTAAGCTTTTCGCTCAACAATATGTTTGAGCTGATGTTCCTCATTTTACTGCCGTGAGATTGATTGTGAAAGATCGTGGACTCGAGTTTGCGCTCTAAGCAAAAGATTGAGTCTTGAAAGATATCAACGACACTGAATGGCGAAATTTGACCGAGGTCGTTACAAGTGGAACGTATTTTTATGTGGAAGTTGGAAAATTCACTCCATTTTTCACCTTGCATTCTATAAAAATAATTTCCTAGCGGCACAGGCAATTTTTTCTTAATGCAATGCCGGAGCTGCCCTCTCACAATGCACGTTGTGCCGAGGTGCTGCAGCGACGCCGCTTGGTTCAAAACGCATGTAGCAAACTTATTTGCATAATACATATTTATTATTTATTCATTCAATAACGTTGCAGATGGAATCAAGAGTAACGGCTTTCGAATAATTTTCTGGCGAAATATAGGTCCGTGTTAATATTTCGTGACATCAATTTTTACTCCTCAGGAAGAGTAGCAAATTTTCTGCTGCATTTTAAATTAGCAAACTTCAGGCAATTCTGACGAAATTTTTTACACTTGTTCTTTTTCTGATTGTTGGTTGCTGCGTAGTTCCAACTAACTATCAAAATAGCATCGACCATACCAAAGCTATCCACACAACACACGTCGGGCAGTACACGGGATATTCTCCATAGAAATCAATATTAATTGACGACATGAGAAGAACTGGCGGCCTTGAACATGTTTGCTGACTTAGCGGGCCGTAATTTGCTGATCTGCCCGCGTCCTGATGAATTGGGCGGCGTATAAGCAGAGCTGAGCCGGGCCATCTGACGCTGTGTGCTGTGGGCCCCACACGGCTGGCCCCACGAGCTCGTCCACAGCCCGGGGCGTGGTGAGGCCCTCGGGCGACCGAGCTGGTCTCACTCCTCCTCTCAATTGTTTACTTTACCTTATTTTGCTTTTCTTCTTTGTTCTATGCTTCTTCTTCCTCGTGTTCCCTTCGCTGCCCAGCGTAGATGTGCCCTCTATCCTATGCCTGACTTCGCACTCTTCCCTCAACCTTTTGCTTCATTTGCCCTCCCTCAAATCCTACACGTTTTGTGGTTAAGATTTCCATGTCATATTTTCGATAATTTCCTTCATTCATCACCAGGACTTCTCTAGTTTAAGTTTTTGTATGTGTCTTGGGAATATTAAATTCCTTCACCCAAAATCTGATGATGTTAGAACAAATCGAAAAAGACGAATGTCGTTTCTAAAAATGGCTCGATGGCATTGCCGAAATTTGAATTCTATACAACTGTTCTCTCCTGCAGCTCCACTCTCTTCCGCACAGTAACTCAGGACGCCGCGCTTTGCCATTCATCGTTAATGTATTAATAACGTAGGAACAAGTTTGAACACCTTTATGTTGTCACTCGACAGGACTCTTGTTTTAAGTATACTAAAATTGTCAACTTTGACTTGATCATTTAGAGTCTGACTCTCTCAGTTCAATTAATTTTCTGAAAATTGCAAAATTATTAGATTTTTTATTGAAACAATCCAGTGTTTAGTGATCTACTGCTTACACTGCATTTACTTATTTTTGATATTTGTAATATTTTCTACATATGTTATTAAAAAAATAGTTTCGACAACAACTTTGACTCTTGAGCGTTGTTGTCTATGATGCACCCCACAGAGCATCTCAAGTTCATTATTGAAACGTAAATGCATCAAACTAGTTTCACTTTATTAGACACAGCGACTCCTACCGTCGTTCCGTTTTCACACGCACATCATCAAAACAAAAGCAGTTTCTAAAAGTCTAATTTTGAGCCGAGTAAAAACCAATCATTGCGTGCTCGTATATTTTGCACTGTAGACAGATATCTATTGAGTAGATTTTAAGTCATTTTATGTTTTGAAAAGCTAATTGTCCTCTGTCTTCCTTGCAGCCGTTGCTGTGACAAGAAAAGCTGTGGGAATAGGAACGAGACGCCGTCAGACCCTGTCATCATCGACAGGTGAGTACCGAGTACCGGCAGCGAGCCTTGCTTGCAGCTGCTGTGCGGGCCTCCCTGTGAAGGCCCAGATTGTTGTCTTATTTTGCTTGAGTTGGTGCTCAGCCCTGCCCAAGTTTAACGAATGTTGACTCCTTCTCATTCTCACCGCGAAATATTTTCTGTTTTTTTAATTATTTATCAGCGAAACTAGAAGTTTCTCTGATGAAATTGTGGTTATGTTATTTCATCCATGTATATATTGCCACTCAATGTCATATTTATGCCGAAATCGACTCCCTTATTATCGCACGAGCTGCTCTATCGTCGGTAACGTTTCGGTCGAGATTCGGTATTCCAGCTCGCACGGCAGGCTCGGGGCCGCAGCGAGTCCCGATGGCTCGTTAGCCAATTTTCAATCAAATTTCACGGATCGTTTCTCGTCCATCGTCACCGCGGCGAGTGCGATAATTTTCATCCCTGCCCGATCGATGGCCGAGCGCGCATCCGAAGTGGAGACGTAGTGATTATTTTGGAGCCAGGCGAACCTGGGATTAGCCGTGCGTTTTGTCGTCGAACTCTTCTAGCGTCTGTACGTAGGCAGGTCCAGTGCCTACTGGAATAGCAAGATGATTCCACGAAACTTTTGGGATTCAGCAGGTTTTGAAACCTGGGTTTACGAATACTGTATCGACTACATATTTTTAAGTATATTAGGTTCCTGTATATACGATGCAACATGTTATTTCAACGCATTTTTTATAGTTAGTAAGCCATCGTACTGTTGAGTTTAGTTATTGAGTAACAGCCCTTCATTTTATCTTCTAATTGCCCCTCAACATCATGAATTCCGTTTAGCAAACCCACGACGAACTCCTGATCGACTTTACACCAAATTCATCGAGATTGCTCAGGATGTTCTATAAAATCCTGGTAGCTTTTTCAGCCATCTTGGGTTACCGTGAGCAGTCTCACCAGACTGCAGAGCCGCTCGCGTAAATCTTGCCGCGTAATCCTTGATGAGAGCGAACACTCGACGAGTTCTGGCATTTTGGGCAAATGAAGAGCTAATCGAGAGCGCACAGCGGGGCCTCTTGAAGGCAGCCAACTGGGGGACAAATCTAATATGGAGGAGGGCGCCACCTGGTGAGCTAACGTCGTAATTACCCCTATTGCGTCGCGATTGGAGGCAGATCAGATGGTAGGCCCCTAACTCAATTTCGCCTGCAAGACCACCGCAGTGTTCACTGGTTGTTCTCTGTGTGTCCTGCGCTCTGTGTGTCCTGCGCTCTGTGTGTCCTGCGCTCTGTGTG
>VOMN01038452.1:14890-25934 GCA_014899125.1 Orchestia grillus
GTGTCCTGCGCTCTGTGTGTCCTGCGCTCTGTGTGTCCTGCGCTCTGTGTGTCCTGCGCTCTGTGTGTCCTGCGCTCTGTGTGTCCTCCTCTATAGTATCTCATAAAGAATAAAATTTTCTGCTGTAGATGATGTACATATCTCCTTTCAGAACATTCTAATAAGACACGTACACCAGCTGTCCTCATTAAGAAGATCATAGTTACTCCCTGCTAGAAATACTCTGGTCATTGGCATACATGGATACGATCGGTAGAGAGGTGGTACATTGTATTTTTAATTATTATATTAAATCATTTTTCATTTATTAAATTCAATTCTCGTTAACAAAGGTTGTTCATTTCATGCGTCACTTTCAAAACATGTCAGGGACTTACTGAACAACTCTTCATGGGACGTCCCCGCAGATTGGGACGCTCTGAGGGAACCCGTGTTTCTGATGAGGGTCTCAACTCTGCCGGCCCAGCCACCTCTAATGTAGTCCGAGCTAGTTATTTTACTCCATTTCGAATTATTCTTATTTATAATTTACTTACCTTTATGCACTTGACGCCGGCATGCTAAGTGGCTCGTACCTAAATAAAAATGCAAGTTTTCGTCGCACACAGTCGAACGAAATAACTTGTATTCTTGCTCTGCGTCACACGGAACTGTTCGACAGGACTTGCTCAGTTGTGGGCTAGTTAGTGCAAGTGGGTATGAGAATTTGTGTGAAATCATGTTTCGCATGCCCCACCCATTGTCAAACAGTTGTTCGCGGGCGTAGGGTGTAGATCATAAAAATCAAATATTTTCTTTCACGTAAGACGTAGGGCAATTTCGCCTTCAACGTAGGGCAATTTTACCTGCAACGTAGGGCAATTTCGCCTGCAACGTAGGGCAATTTCGCCTTCAACGTAGGGCAATTTGAAAATTGTTCGCGCGATTTGTGCAAGAGTGACGGCCCATTCGAGAGACAAAGCTGGGCTTTATGACGATAGTTGCACAATTCATCCTCGTAATTCACCGTTAGATCGTTAATGAGCTTTCAAAGCTCATATGAGAGTTTAAATATGAGTTTATCTGTTACTCGTTTGGACGGGCGTGAATACCAACGCCTCCCGAGGGCTGACGAGCCCACAGCGCGCCACTGAACTAAGTGTGTCGCACGACTCGCTTGCCTTTCAAGTGGCTGGTGGTAACACAAAGCCCTCCTCGTAATCGATCGTTTTCATCGGAGCTCTGAACTCAAAATGCACGCAGAACTCTGATATTAATTAATAGATCACGAATCCGCTTAAAAATTCCTGCTTACAACCACATCTCCCTCGCACAAGCGATCGCCCCGGACACTTACGCCGTGTTCTCGCCTCTCGCTCGAGGTTTGGCCGTTTAGTGCAGTTCGCATGTCGGACGCTGGCGAGGATCACAGTTCTCCCAATAAAATGTTTCAATAAGAAGGTAATGCGATAATGGCTGCGAGGGGAGCTTGCCACAAAGATGCCCGCAAAAGAACAGATTACCTAAGAGCAGCGCCTGCCGCGTTCTTCCCTCTGGCACTCCGCCGCTTGAGCGAGGGCTGTGCGCTCGACGTGTGTGCAGTGTTGAATTTGCCTCACAGAATTAGCGTTGTAGAATTCGTGTTTCACAACTAATTTTTGCACCATCAGCCTTGTGAAACTGATATTAATTATAATTGCCGGCATCGAAGGAGGACTGTCGAATTGCCACGACGTGGGCGTTGCTGTTGCATCACCCGCTGGTCTTTTTCTGTACCAATGAATAGACGCCGATATCAGTGTGTCAAGGTGTCGCATTTGATTCTTCAAGGATGCACGTCGAGACAGTAGCCAAGCATATTTTAATATTTTGAAATCAAGCACACCCTCTGACTATATTAAAAACATTTCGAGACAATTCGAACCCGTTATTCCTATATTTTGGTTTTCTAGACCTTCACTACGTCGATTTTTTTCGGTCATTATTTACGCAAGTTCTTGTGCATTGAGAATTTTTATTACATGTAAATTAATTTGAAAAGTCAAAATTGAAAAAATTATCGATAGTCGTACGTAAAACTTGACTAACCGTGCTCGTATCTCGCCCTTAATTGGCCGAACGAGCGATCAAGCACCCTAATTAGGAGCTATCTTTATTGCCGTCCAATAACGTGGTCGTTTAGTACAAATGTAATGTAACAAGTACTGCTGCACAGAGGTACAGCTGCATAAAACGACTACTGGTCCAGCGTGCCGCTGCACAAACGCTCATGGAGAAGTACTGCAGCAGAAAATTAGCGGCATCAAGCGCAGTCTCTGAATTTAAGGAACATTTTATAATTTGAGTTCCAAAATCTGTGATTCAAATATATGCGATAAAAAATAAAAGAAGGAAATTCACGCTGTGAAGTCTACGACTCGAAATTTACTCAACATTCAGGCTACAGAAAAGTTTGTGTTTCGCGTATCACCGTACTATGAGAATAGAATAAAATAATACCTTGTAAAATAAATGCTGCCTAAATGATCCTAGAAGATTAGGCGAAGTAATCTATGCGATGAACTGTCGCAGAAAATCAAAGATTTTCTCTATTAACTACTCCCTGAGGACCAAGGTACCCACGCATTCCTTCGGCCTCGTGTTAGCGATGTACTAATTTCTGTACTATTGGTGCATTGTTTCCGTGATGAGTGGCACTATCGTTTTGTAAGCGAGAACATGAAGCTCAGACTACCGAATTGAATTTTGTATTATAATGAACATTTTGAATATTTCGCACCTCATTGAGTGGCCATCACACGTCTGCAGGCCCGACTATCACTCGTCAGTGCCCGCTCCGGGGGACGATGGCACTCACAATGTCTGTATTTGCTCCATAGTTTTCAGGGGTGATCTCGAGAGAAGGGCTCACCCGAGAGCTTATTTTTCGCACTAGTCGACCCTAGCTCTAAAATGATCTTGCACGTAGGGTCTTTCTTTATTTTGTTAAGACCTCAGCGTCGGCGAGGTTGGTTTATTCTCCGTCCTCCCCACATTCCTGCGAGGGAAAAAGAGAGGGCGTAAGTGCCCTCTGGAGGATAGCAAGGAACAGCTTTTCTGACGCGGGCCCAAGCCTGCGCACCTCCTCAGGCAGCGACGCCGCGGGTCTCAAATGATTGCTTAATTCGGAACTTATTTTGCCTCCAAGTTGCCCTCCATCAAATCGAGAAACTGTTGGAACGCTCTGGCTGAAATCGTGTCGGGTAGTAACTCAACTGATAACGTGCCAGCTATTCGGGCTATGAAATGGCAATTTTAAAGATGCTTTCATCGATAATGAGTATTACTTATTGCTTTAAATGTCAGGTATTCAATGAAAAAATTTAGTGTGAAAAATATTTCCAGACTGTATTTTCCTTCTCAATTTTCCATTCATTAGTAACAAATGAGCTAGATCGCTTCCAATGCATTCCCTAGAGTTACGCAAGCACTCGAAATTCCCGAGAGAATACGAATAAGGCCCGTGTATTGATCAAGTTTTGGGTTACAATAGATTCTGTGTAATGAGAGCGTCAGTATGATTGCTCCGTTTGATCACCACTGGAGCACGTTCAATAGTGATTGTGTACATTAATTTTGTAGGAAAGTAATAAAATGTTTTTAAAAAATTATGCAATTGAGAAAAAACTCCGTTACGCAAAAACTCTGACGTGGCAAGACACAGTTTAGGTTTTGATTATCAGAATTAGCGAAGTGATTACCTGCCCTCATTCAAGTCGGAAGTATTAAGTGATTTACACTCAGGAGAGTCACACTGGGGCCTTTTGTGCAACCAAAATGTCTGCCTTCAATTTGCATTGCACAATTTGATCGCATCCATTTCTCCAACTTTAAAAATAACTCCACTGCAAAACTTTCATACTCGGTGCATTTATGATACTGACTTGCTCTGACATCTCCGTGAGGCATTTACAGCTCTGACTTTGTGTGGACGTTCGTGCGATGTAATTTTCTGTGATAACGCGGAGTGGGGCAATTGGGATCCTATAAATCAAATAATTATTTCGCCGTTTTTGGACTACTCGAAATAGAGGTGACACGTGCGTCGTTTGCGACCATCATGAGAGGCACAAGTCTGCATTATTCCTCGCTCGATTTGCGAGTTGCGGCGAAACGCTTCACGACATCGAAGAGAGCCTCGAACTGTGACACAGCAGGCGTCTGCCATCTTGGTCGGGCCCCCTAACCTGCTTTCTTGGGGCCCATGAGCTGTTAGGCACTCCTCCTCATCTCCCGCTTTCTCCCTTGCTCCCTGGGGAGGCTGGAGTAATGAGAGAAAAGGGGGGATAGAGACATTCCCTGATAATGGACGGGCGCAAAAGCAAAACCTCGAAGCCGAACGCGCTGTCGAGCTGGCAGCCTCGTGGCGGCGGGAGGATGGCGTCTCAAGCCCTAACCTTGAATTTGAACGTTCAACTCACGTGTTCAAATCCGCATGCACGGCGATACAATGGAGCTTGTTCTGCCAGCTGCGGTAATTTTGGGCGTGTGTAAAACGGTATCTTAAAATTTGTAGGACCGTGCGCGTTGAACCTCGCACAGATTACTGGAGCTGCGACTCAGGTTCTACCCTGATTACATGCAAGCATCAATATTTAATGTTCAATTTTCCAGTTTTGACTATTCAGACGTAAAATAATTCCAAAAAAATTTAAGAAAGTAGTTGATGTTTGCGATCAAAATTGGTAATGGCAATGAAAAACTTTATATATACACCGCTTGATTTTATTATCCAGCTGAGATTTATTCAAACGCGAACACTGAAAGAAGCACGTCAGGTGAATGGACAGTTATGTTCTCGTCTTCGAAATGATTGGAAGGACTTAAAAATCTTGCGTGTCGGTAGTTTTGGACGAGTGTTATCATTTATTTTGAGGATAGTGAATTCATCATAATATTGAAACTACCACATGAAATTATTTATTTGGTAAAGGATGTTTGAACTGGGGATGACCTAATATGCTTACGTGATTTTCATAAATTTGCAAAATTAAATTACGTGTTCTGAAAAACCTGCTTCAGCTGTCGTGTCATCTCAGGAACACGGATCTTTTAAACATGAATGAAACTAAAACCGAATAATTTTTAATGTAAAGCTGAGATATAATGGGAAACATATGTTTAATATTTATCATCACAGAGTCCTGAAAAGTTCAATTAATACGTAACTCAATAGTTTGAGGTAGGTATACAACTGACCGCCAGTGCTGGACTGGCCGAAAAGGATAGAGATAAGTGTTACCAATCAGAACCCCTGGCATATACTCTGAAAATTTGCCAAAAATATAGGAATTCTTGACTGTTCACCTTCATTTTAGTTCGAGTCCGCGAACAAATTTTTTGTGTTTGTTTCCGTGAACTCGCGACGTGAAGCCTCGCATTGTCCGCTGCTGCAGCCTCAGATCACGCCTGATGAGGCAGGCTTCAGTTTCAAGTTGTTGCGATGATTCAAAATGACTTATTACTAACATTTACTAAGTAACATGTTTACTAAGTAACATGTGCTGTCATGAACAGCTTACGAGAATTACACGAGTAATCTATACATAATCATCAGATAGGACATAGCCACCCGTAGGTAGCCATTTCCTACCATTAATTCGATAGCTTATGCGAGAATAGCAAATGACGTCAAAAAAATGTATGTCTGTAAACAATCTATCAGATTTTGCGCAGCTCCCGTTCGGTCTCGTGCGAGGCTTTAGGAAAATCTCATTTTGTCGGACCTTTTCATTCGCCCCTTCAAATTGTCGAGCAAACACTCGAACCGAAGCAAGTTGTGGGTCTTTTGTGCGATAATATTCTGTCTGTAGAATGAATTATCGACTGCTTGGAGCAGCCCTTTGATGTTTATCTCTTTTAAAAATGTTCTTTTAATTAGTTCAGGAGAACATATAGCAAGTTCAGCTTCATGAAATTCACCAAATTGTATGTTTTCTACTTCAACCGCTCTGAAATCGCCATTAGATCGTAATTTTCAAAGCTGTTAACACGATCAGCGCTTCAAGCACTTCGTCGAACCATTGAAATATTTCATGCCATTTGTGTAGAAAACGTGAATACGAGGCGGACTCGGTCGCCAAAGTCTTCCAAAATGTTTTCAATTATATTGTAGTATTACACCCAGCGCCAGAGCGGTGCTCCGCGTCTGGTGGTGGGAGGGCGGCGGCTGGTGGCGGCAGGCGGACGCCTCTACACACAGCTCAGCTCGTTGGGTCCTGATGAAGCAGTAGACAACGTCCTGCCTTTTGTTCTTCTCTTTATTGTTTGATTGGAGCGAGTGTTGCGTGGGAACCTATATCGGAAGATCCCGTCTTGATATGCTCGCTGCCGTTGGTTGATTGATCTTAACTGCATCTAGCAGCGCTGCTGGAGGATTTTTACTCAACAACTGTGTTGCTTCATAATACTAGATAAGGAGAAATGTCCGTAGCAATCACCATCTCCTCAATGTCATATAAACTACAAGTAACTTACGAATGAAGTTCATAAGAGAGTTGCAGTCCAAAGCCCATTTGAGGATTAAAATCTATCTACATGAAATTCAACTTCATAAGCAACATAATTAGGATGATATGACGTCAGATGCAGTGATATAATATGTGCCCGTACGCGCTCAAAACGAAGCCTCTGTTGGATTGTATCATACACCTTTAGTGCCTGCGAGTTTATTGCGTTCAGAAGAGTCTCAGAATTTTACACTGATCCTGATCA
Source organism: Orchestia grillus (assembly GCA_014899125.1). Lineage (NCBI taxonomy): Eukaryota > Metazoa > Arthropoda > Malacostraca > Amphipoda > Talitridae > Orchestia > Orchestia grillus. The sequence goes on from VOMN01038452.1 coordinate 21,623, forward strand.
AGGGGCCTGTTCTTGAAGATTAAGTTCAGCCAACGGTAATTGGTCTTCAAAAGTTCATTCAACGCACTGGTCTGTTGATTGACTTTGAGGAAGTGAAGAAGCAAACAACATGATGAAGCTATCTGATTTATTGAAGCTAAAGGTATATTTCAACAAAATAGTTAGACAATTAAGTGGAAGAGTATTGCATTCGATGCTTCTTCTCATTGCTCCTCATTCGGAGCCACTTCATCTCTCCGTCCGCCGCAGGTCCGTTGCAGTTCATTACGGTTCTGTGGGATGTGTGTACTGTACGTTGCAGTTGATATTGATATCATTCTATAGACAGTGTGGACTGTACGTTGCAGTTGATATTGTTATCATTCTATAGACAGTGGACTGTACGTTGCAGTTGATATTGATATCATCCTATAGACTGTGTATACTGTACGTTGCGGTTGGTCTTGATATCATTCTATAGACTGTGTATACAATACTATACAGTTGGTGTTAACATCATTCAGTAAGGCATTGTCGGGTAACAAACCTGCTGAACAAGTTTTTCTTGGGATGGCGATATTGAAACTCGGCAACGCTTGAACTTTATTGTCAACGGTTTTCATTTGCTTGCAAGGTATAGCATCTGCTCATATGCAATCACGTACCTGCCTGCCTGCTTGCTTTCCTGAGCATCTAAATCACTTGGCCGCCAAGCCGAAGAATTTTAGCGTTGTGCGTAAGGAAATTCTCACATTCCGTCGGCTGCGGAATGTGTTAGAGCCTGAGGGCGCGGCGGGCGCTGACAGCACTCGGCTCTGGGCGGCAGGTGAACTGCGCCCTCACTGCAAACAAAAGAACTCGGATGTGCGCAATAATTCTGCCATAACATCAACACATGAAAGTAATACACAGCCGACGAAAGACGCTCTTGCTCTCACAGTATAGCTTAAGCCAGGAATTCGAAACTTGAGTTGTTATTGTTCCTTTTCAATTGCAATGGAAAATTGTTTAAAGAGGAGTTATTTTCAGTGTGTTTGCCTTAATATTTTAAAAAACGTTGTGCCTGCAGGTGTTCTAACCCTTATGTATTAAAAGAAAAACATTTCCTTTTTACTCAAATATATTGAATTTTCTAGAGATTATAAATCATTCATTAAATGAATTCGATATACTATGCTAAGCCTTCCGTGGGCAGGTTAACTTGTAAACGTTTTCGCTTAATTAACGGCTTCTGTGATCTGATTTGCAAAATGAATTTTAATATTCACCCTCTTCAGAATATCTTATCTTAATAAAATTCTGCACCATAAACTTCCCAACACCTGTTATCTTACTTTTGGTATGTTTCTATTCATAGATTGAAATTCCGTGATAAAGTCAACCAGTTTAATTGATTTAACACCTCCCCTCATGAGGCATAGGATAGGCAGTAGGGTTTAGTTAGCTAGGTTTGTTCATCCTATGCTATGGGAACAGGTGACCTCAGGGAGCTCTGTACGGTTACCTCAGCTGTAGATAAGCCTTCAGGATTTCTACCTTTCGTGCCCACTTTGCTTCTTTCAATTTCACGCTCTCTCGCTACCTCGTCTTTGTTTTCTTGTCCTCTCCCTTCTTAACTTGCTGTTTCTCTGCTCAGGAATCCGGTGTGGGAACACACCTGTTCATAGATTCTTCGTTTTCTAACAGTCCACACTAGATGGTGCCTTCTACTCTTTGCTCTCTTTATATCACATTTCATGTGGATAAAGAGCTGTAAACTAACAACTACAATAATAATTAAACATCTCTCGAAGAATCAATGCATCACGCCAGGCGTTACCGACATCGTCGAGCGCAACGCGCGATGAGGACGAAGTTCAGTCAGCAGCCCAGCGCCCTCGGGCGTCCAGCGCCCAGCGCCCTCGGGCACAAACGATATGAAAGACAAAGTATAAGGAATTCGATTTGTACGTAGCGATTAAAATGTAGTGATAGCGCAGTCTTACACGCGTCAGCTACCAAATGTTTGACTGTGGTTCTCGTCTGAAATGGAAATGCTAGGGAGGGTCGATTATAAGTTTGAACCTTTGCAAGGGGAAATTACCGTCATTTTGCTTTTTTTCTAAGTTTTCCTCAAGCTAATATAGATCCTATTTCATATTTGTGAAATAAGTTGCATTATGTGAGTTGCATTTATGACACACATACGAGTATGAGTCGCCCATTTTCCCAATCGAATCACCAATATGCGTCATGAATGTATAATGCTAATATTTTTTCTCAGTTATTGGACAGTAACGCAAGACTGACGATGACGTCCCTCGCGTAAGTGCACGGTATTTCATACGAATATTCAACTTACTTGACTGTTAGTGAATTGTATCATAATAACGTGAAATATTTTAAATCGTCGGTACCTAGGATGATCCAAGTAAATTTAACTTGTCATTAGAGTTCTACACGTTAATAAGACATTAGTTGTGCACGTGAAGAGCTCATTAATGTAACGCGGAGCTGATTTCTAAGCAGCGAGCTCAACTGACGCTTTACTGCGTAGAGGTCCTCGAAACGCTTTTTCGTACTGCATTACTCAACCGCACACGCTCTCGCTCTTTGCTTTTGCCTACAGCACTGAGCTGACGAGTGAATTTGACAGAGGGGTGTCAAAAATATTTTGTATACTCTGAACTGTATTGGTAGAGTCAAACAATAATGAAAGCTCTGACATGCTAGAAATTTAAATCCCTATAATACTTCTGAAATAATTTTATGAGGTATTACGTTACTGAAAGTCCTGTCGCTGTGAAGTGCAGCTAAATCGGCTTCTGGAACGGTTTTGCGCTGTACCTGCTCTGTTAATCATGCCCTCTCATCTCTTAGTGGTCTTTTAGGTAATATGATAAATCCTCCTAACTTGAAAAAATTACTATGATTGTTTGGAGATTGTATTTTTAATTGTGAGATGGAGATGCGTGTTTGATCTCGATGTACGATTTGTGTTATTAGTCGTTATAGAGATTCTGCTCTTCAAAACCTTGAATCCTAAGTACTGTCAATGAATGTTCCACAACTTGTGATTGGGAACGAGTATGTTTTCCTCCAAGTTTTTATGACTAAAGACTCATTACGAAGCGTATTTCATCTGAGACGAAATAGTGGCATTAAATGTTTGTAAACCAGCAGGGTTGGACTCGAACTGGTGAAATTTCAAAGCGGAGGCCTAGAAGACATTTTACGAACTTGCAAAGTTTTATACTAACCTCAGAGCAGATGGATGGCAGAGCATTACTTTCTTTAATGATTTCATCAATACATAAATTTATTACGAATGCAAATGTGGCATTTCAAATATTTTTATTTTTTTCACGATGCGTACAGTTTAGAGCGTGATGTAGGGTATATTTGCAGGAGCAGTTGCGGATGAACTAACTGCAGGCGGTCCCCATTTTATGAGGCGCTCTGAAATTGGCGGGTTTTACTGCAGTTGGCCGGGCCTGCGCCACTCTATTACGCGTGCTATAAAATGCAACCGTAAACGCACAGCTTCCACTCTTATAGACCGCCCGTATTAAAATAAACGCATGGCTCCCACTCGTACAGACCGCCCGTATTAAAATATAAACGTATTGCCCCGCCCACTGCTGACATAAACCCAATGGCAAGATTTATGCTCGTGCATTTTACGCGAGTTGTAATAAAAGTTCCTGGGAGTTTTGGTAGAGATGGAAGCCTTGTGCTGTCCGCTTCCACTTCTGCATTGGCGGCCGAAACGAAATGCGACGACGCATCAGCAGTTGTCCCTGCTGCTCAATTCCAGCCGCGGGTTTCGTTGCTGACTGAAATCGTTCACTTGTCGGGTGCCTCTGCAATCTAAATGATATCTGACCCTCGTGAAATCTGTTCCAGAATCACTATAAACAGTTTTGAGATGTTGTACTTTTTCGTGTAAAGTCGAAGTTTTATGTTATTGAACTAATGACTTTAGAATTAATTATCGCAATACTTTATAAAAATACCATTGGAGGCCGCCACCTGGCAAAATGTGATTGTTAAGAACCAAAATTGTAAAACTTTTCTGGTGTAGGATCACAGCGTCATTTCTATGAGATTTATTTGCATCTTAGATATTTTCTTTGAAGATAACGATCTTTTGAATTAGTGAATTTGTACTCTAATTAAAATTAAATTCAAAATAATGCCCTGGTCATAAACATTTCAAATAATAAGAGTCAAAGCATCAATGTTTGAACTCCCCATGGACAGCATCACAATCCTACTGAAGGTCTTCAATAAATCAATCTTGGCAGATCCAAGGGTGCCCGCACACCAAAAGCGTTAAAGCGAGAAGATGGCA
>VOMN01038455.1:0-11295 GCA_014899125.1 Orchestia grillus
GGTGCTTCAATAATTAATTCAACGAAATATCCATCAAACAAGTGGGCAGACAACAAACCTGTTCTTTGATTTTTCTTGCCCACCTACTTCAAGTCTACTCGGGTGCCTGTGCGTGATTGAGTTGGACGGCATGGGATGAAGTAGGGACCCAAGAATGGATTACTTGGCTCGTTTCTGTAGCCACATTCGACTTATTCTATCTATCAACACCACCTCAAAAACATCACTCCTATGTTCCAGACAGCCACATTACCGCGGCATGGGCCCCGTCCCCGTTTCCGCCAGATATGTCCGCCTCCATCTCGACATCCGGCGCGCAGGCGTGTCCAGCGTTGTTGTTGGCGAGGTGGGTGGGGGCTGCGGTGAAGCCGTAGTAGCCGTTGCTGGACACCATGTGGCTGAGAGGAGGGGCTGTGCTGGGGGCTGTGCTCGGGGCTATGCTGGGGGCTATGCTGGGGGCCGGGGCTGTTAGGGGCACAAATACGTCAGTCACTCAGCCAGGTGGGAGCACAATAACAAGAGAAAAAAAAGGCGAGGGTGGAAATAATATCAATCATTTACCGTCTACATGGATTCCAAAACTCGTTTTCGCAAGGATCCTGCTAGTTTTTAGGACAAAGTTAATTGTAGCCTTATCGCTCAAATCATCAGCTCGGTAAACGGTTAAAAGTGAATTGTAAGTCTACGATGATAGTTTTAAAATCCCTCAGAGTTGGCAACAAGAAGAAATCTGCTGCAGACTAGGCCACGTCAATTATACATTCAAGATTTTTCAGCGTTCGCGTACGCACATTACAGAGTACATTATCAAGACGCTCACAGTATCAGCCACAGCGTACATTATTCACCCACGCGTACGAGGATAGAACCACGTCCCCTCCACGGGGGTCCATCTCTCGCCTGAGTCGCTTCACACTCTCCAGAACACCCGCACGGGCCGAGTAAAATTCCCGTCCTTTCCAGTACAAAAGTTGTCTAGCGATGCGCAAACATCCCCCCTTCGGGAACTGAAGGAACACGCAACACAACTGACCGCTGACGTGCTGCAGCAGCCTCTCAGCGATGTGTTGGTACCCGCACGTGACCGCCAGTTCCGCCGTGCTGCAGCCCTTCGCGTTGCGATCGCTGCCCACAAATGTGACCTCTGTTAGCTATGCATTGGGTAGTCGACCCCTTGTTCTCTCTGGGACGCAACTAGCATTCTTGGGTATTCATACTCCTACATTTATTCATACTGTATACTCCATTTATGCAGTGGGTGCAATTTATAGCCAATATATGGTCAAAGGTTTATTCACCACAGTTAAACAGCAGCAAAGCAATCGAAAATTGAGCAACTTGTCTATTTTTCTATGTTGAATATTGAATTGATTAAGGAATCCACAAATAGTACAGCATTGATACAATATCGATCCAAGCCTAAGATAATCGTTTCAAAAAGTCACCAACACACCTGCAAAATTAGTTTTAAAGTAATTAGTGATGACACTGTTTCTAATACGGCGTAGACTAAAACGGGCCCAGAAAGGACTAGAGAAGTGGTAATTTTTCAGGTACATAAAAATGGCTTGGATTAAATAATAATTGCATCAATGCTAAGATTACCTATCTCCATTGGTGACACAATTCGCCGGTTTACGTCACATCAGTCTACGCAAGTCTACCACGTTCAGGGAGTCCATCTAAAATCTCAAACCGTGCGGCTAAACATATACTCCGAAAAGCAAAGAAGTATCTTCGAGTGACTCAATCTGAACATCAAAATGCTCGAAAGTGCCAGGGATCAATGCAGCATAAACACAATTCAAGCACTTCATAGGATAGAGGGATTCTGTCTTCGTACACCAAGAAAAACATCGTTGAAACGAATTCATGCGAGGAAATGTCAATTTTGCCGAAGAATCTTTAAAGAAGCCTGTAATGTCTTGGGACGCTGTAATACAGATCTCAGGAGACAAAGATTGAGTTATTTGTGTGAAAATTTTGATCTTGCATCAGATATTTATCGCCCCACTGTATATGCAGCTCTGCACACCCATTCATCACTTTTCCATCCACTGACAACTTTCGCATGCACGTAACCTGACAGCTCCTGCACACTTTTTACGCACCTACGTAACCTCACACCTAAAGTCAGCGTACTTGCGAGACCCAGGGTTTGTCACGGGATGAGCCTCATAGCATTACGTGTGTAAGGCTGAAACTAGGTTTCCGTACAGAGCTAAATGCAGACCGCCAAAATAGGTAAGTCCGTTGAGGGTTAAGGCCTGACTCCGGCAGAGGGCACACACCTGACGTCAGCACCGGCCTCCAGCAGGAGCTGGATGCAGTCCCAGGTTCCAGAGCGACATGCCTTGTGTAGAGCCGTCTCCCCGTTCTTGTCCTGTAAAGAATTGAGTGGTCAGGCATCGAGCATTGGAGAATTGAGTGGTCAGGCATCGAGCATTGGAGAATTTAGCGGAACACCAATTAATTTTCTTTTTAGTTCACCGCACACTCACGAGGGAACTCTATTGCTGTACATACTACAACGATAAATAATAGAAGACCGCAGTGGGCGCAGCCACAAACCCAATTTAGAAATTTCAGTTCGAGTCAAACTTGGTTGAGGTTCGCCCTTATTTTCGAATGGTGGAGCTTCTGACAAAGTTTGAGGCCAGCTTACACACGCAGACACAGCATCACGTCCTGAAGATACTTGAAAAGCTGTACACGCTGGACACACGGCAGACACAGAACCCAGCAGGACACGTCAAGTTCTACAAGCACTGGACAAACACCAGGTCATCACAGCTCAGCCTTGCGCAGACGACCGACGATTCTACGGGAGCTACTGGATACAACACACTGGACACTCCACCCACACACCAGGACACGGACACACGAGCAAACACATCGCAACCCACCCTGGCGCCAACGACTCCCCCGCACTGCAGGAGCCACTGGAGACACTGGGGTCTGGCGGCGAAGGCGGCGACGTGCAGCAGGGTCTGGCCCCATCTCGAGGTGACGGCCCTCAAAGGGCACGGTAGAGGGGGCAGTCCCGCCGACTGCCTGCTGCTGTTGAGGACCTGGCCCGCCTCTTGCAGCAGGCGCAGGCACTGCAGCTGTGGAGGGAAGAGCAAGTGTGAGTGAGGGAGAGTGGCAAGTTTTAAAGTACACAGAACTGAATGATAGTTGCTTTAAGTACAAACCTAAAGTACTGACAGCTGAGAAAAATACCGACAGCTCCAAATAGTGACGGGAGACCAAGATGATAGCAAGTCCATCAACAACCTAATACCGCTATGCAACACTAACATCCAATGGACAATATATTAGAAATAGGCCACCGAATTCACAAGACTACATGCTACAGGCTCTAATGAGACATCAATTCAAGACCAAATGTTACGCTACAAATACAATAAAAACATGGTAGTTAACTTGACCATTTGAGAACGAATTTACTTCATAGTGAGGTAACATTTAGCATTGTGAGAAAAACTCGTTGCACCCTCATGTACACGGGGTATAAGACTGCGTTCAACTTAGTACGAAAAATCAACCGCAGCCGTACGAAACTGGGCGATTTCGTCCTCTTCGGCTTTACAGGCGAAGAGGTCATAAGTGCACCACTCGAGCAGCAACACCACACGCTGCACACTACAAAAAAACTCTAGACTTTTATTTCCACTAATAAAGTATCGCTAGAAAAATGTAATAAGAACGGTGGAAATAAAAACCTAGCGTAGAACGGCCTTTCCTGATCTCCACGTATCGCGCTCTTAGAATCCTGATTTAATTCGACCATCACGACCCAGGCCACTCTGATGTGCCGCCATTTCAACCTTGTGCTGTTCTAATCTTCCTTTCCCAAAGGAAGAGCTCCGCCGCGGAGGCCGCCCGAGTAGGAGGCAAGCACGCTACCACTAGCGCAACAGAACATACGAAACGACAAAGCCTGAGCTCTAACTCTTGATTTCGGTCGGTACGTTGGACATGTTTTACGTAAGGGCGTAAAAATATGAACTGGTAACACTATGTAGAAGAGCTTTTATTTTTAACGATGAAGTGCTATTCCTTGACTTTTTTTATTGTAGTAGAATATCAAAAAATGCCCAATGCCTAAAACGGAGCTTTTGTATTATGCTTACTCTAGTTGTTATAGGTTCTATAGGTGTTCTATAGACGATTGCCCTGATATTGATCATCTTTATTATGAAATTATTCATAGAATATCGATTGAATTCACTAAAATGACCAAAAATAAAAAATCTAGTAATAAGGTTTATTTTTCATTCAGTTCATTCACAGTGAAATGGGTAGTTTCAACTCGGGAAACCAGACGGAAGTGTGAAGCTTTGTTACATCGTTTAACATGCGCAGCTGCACAGCATCATCACTAATGGCCATAAATGAAGCCACCGGCTGATACTCTCATTTTGAATGCAGAGCGGTGCCCGCACGCGACGGCCTTGTACGATAACGCCAAGCTTCAGCTGTCCGACCTCACTCATCAGCAACAACGATCGAACAAAAATGTTCACGTATCCCACCAGTTCGACAAACTGAAAAAGGACGCTGGCAATTCAACAAACGAAATAACAGTATTGTTTTTTCAGTCATCATTGAGAATCAGAAAAATAAATTGAAATTTTACTCACGTTTATTCGTTTTCAATAAATTAGACAAATAAATGCTGAGACAGATGAATAGATGTGGTGTCACTCAGCAAAGGGCCGTCGGAATGACATGCACTTGTCAGCAGGGCGATTTGGTAAACACCTCGATGACCTCACCGTATCCACGATACTCGCATACGGCCTGCCAATTGCGCCCAAATCTGGTAGGTCAACAATCTTTCAAGCTGCGGCAAGGCTGATGCGAGTCGGGACGTGTGGCAACTCCAAACAAAAAACGAGATTCACTGAAAATGAACACATCCTTGAAGCAGAACTTGAAAAAAGCAAGGAAAACCAAAAGCATTTCCTGCGACACAATGTTGACCGAGTGGAACTTTCCGTCGTCAGTTTAAAAGCAGCGAATTTTGCCGGGCAAATAAACTCGCCCAAACGAAGCACGCGAACGCTGCCACATGTACGACGCCGCGATGCAACAGTTCGCACTGCACGCAGCGGTACAGTTGGTATCTCTGCTGCATCTCCCAGAGAGCACTTCAAAAAGAGGAATAAAGAGGAACTTTACATTGGCTCAGCGAAAGCAAGAGAAATCAAACATATATACGCAGAACATCATCGGATTAGGTGAGAGATATTCTAGCAAACTTGGCGAAAGTGAGCGCACATGAAAATATTTAAACGGAAGTTCGATTTGTTGGCGAAAGCGATTGGTTAGAGCAAAATGGTGCAAGGTTTCATACCAGTAATCACTAGCTATTTGTCAACAAAAAAGAGCGCGAGCGCCTAACGGCTATTAAAATTGAAAGGGCAAAACGATAGATTAATGACGCCACTCCGCAGTTGAGGAAAATCTACAAGAAAGAGCGAAAGAAGGTGCGACAGACGTCGATGCACCCTCACAACACCACTGGTGACTAGGGGGTGAAATGTCTCGGAACTCTTGATAGATGCAAAACTTACTCCCAAATAACTTTACAACCAAAACTTACTTCTTACAAACACATAAATGCTAAAGACGCCGAAGAACAAATAGAAATTAAATTCAGCGTAGTTATCTATACATTTACACGCTTGTAACTATCTATGGATCTATGTGTCACATCCTGCTTCAATAAATACAAAAATCATAGCGGGATCTATACAACAGCTTGATCATAAACTTCTACATTTAAAGATTCTTACTGCGAATTATTTGCGGATCCTGCCAGCTACTTATATTAAATACTGGAAACGCGCGTCACACTGCCTAGACATCCAACGTGAGATACAGAAACAGCTGCTTTACAAACGTACGTTTCCCCACAAAACTGAGGCGGAAATTTTCTCCATCAAAAAATGAAAACCTGTCAAAGTTGTCGAATCTCTCTAAACCAAATTCTTTTCTTGACGAATTCGCCCGCAGAGCCGGATGAGCGTCTCACTATGACGAGGTTTGCCGTAAATGCCGTATGAAAACCACTTGATAAGGTTGAATGATTCTAGCACACACAACTTGCTCTACATGCTTATTGCTCTTTGTGTCCATTGACTTGCGAGCTCGTATCTCTGATACGCCGTTGCTGGTGACCAGTCCCGATTGCCACTAAGCAACAAGAAAGGGAGAACTTCGGTAAGAAGTTACGGACGGGAACTGAAGGCTGATGATACAAGCCTACGGTGTAATTCATTCTACTCGGCAAACCGTCTGTTGTTTAGCGAGCTTGTATCAGCGATACGGTGTTTCTGATCATTTTAGATTGTTAGTAAGCAACAGCAAGCGTTCAAGAACGTAGGAATAAGGGTACGTAGAAAGAAGGTATAGACGGATAGTCAAATGATTCAACACTGTACATTCCTTTCTATCTTGCTAATTGCGTCTGCTGTTTAGTGAGTTAGTATCACCGATGCGCCTTTCCTCATCACTTCCAACTGTCACTAAGCAACAACAGGCATGCGAGAAAACTTAGTAGAAAAAGTACGGACGGGCACGACGACGCTATCGGGAAAAGTGGGAGCAGATGGTCAAAGGGGGCGAGGGGAGTTTATTGAACTGCGTCTCCACCTGCAGTACCGCTTAGCAACACTAGCGTTCACAGTCACGAAGAAAAATCTGAGCATGAACGTCTAACATAACACAGTGTGGGATGCCCAGTCTACCGCAGTTTTCCGTCATGGCAGAACGCACACTAAAACGCCGTCCTATATTTTAAGACCAAGAAACGCACTGACAAGACTTCTTCAATTATAATATGAAATGCTCTGAAAAAGTTAGCTCTTAGTACCGAGAACTACCCTGAAAAGCAGTCCTAGCTTTTAGTAAAAATAAGCTCAACAGACTCATTACACGACACTAATAGTAATCACGTTCGTCAGTTTCTACACCTGAAAGACGGTTACAGCCAAGCGTTCACAGGTTAATAATAGAGTGGACACTGGCAGCAAGGCCTCCACCTCAACACTTGCGTTAGCCATTTACGCGCTGAATTAATTTCTTGGAGCAAACACGCTGTTTCCGTCAAGTATTGGCGTGTTTAGATGAAAGAGAAACATGAATGGGATGACGGTAAACTGGGGTTTCACGCGTCACACCTGCCACCAGATGTTAAAAGGTTACTTCAATGAAGCCCGTAAAAGTCGCATGTGCAAAACTTATGCGTGCTTATAACAGTCGCCATACGGTGAAAATTAATATACTTTTTTTACATTCTACCTTGAAATTTTGGTAAATGAAAGTTTCAAACGTGTCAAAAAAATTAGACGGCAGATATTTCAGTAACGCACGGCGCGGTCAGTGGAGATGCGACTGCTTTAACGAAGTTCGATGTTTCAAAATTGAACAAGTCAGAACGAAATGATGCAAGGATCTATCACAAAGCCCTATGAAATTGTTTCAAAAGAATGGAGCGAGAATTGCCTCACGACTATTGCAAAATGATGCAAGACGATAAGGACTGGTACTACTAGGCGACTCGGCCCATTCATCGATACTGGCCACAGTATGACACGGTGGTCGCATGCATCCTCCCTAGCCCATTACGCTGACGTGACCCTTGAGTCACAAGTCATAAACGTTCGTGTGACTCAAACATTACCTCAACGGGATTAAATTCACCTTTCAACGCCTGGCCTCGAACGTGACGCGTGGAGCTCCTATGACGGTCGTCGAATTATAAACAGTGGGAACAGTTTTTCGGATCCCTCAGTGCAACACGTCTCGGTCGTTAGCTAAATGAGAGAACAAAAGCAGCTTTCATCCTTGAGCTCCTTGAGCGGCTGGAGTGCGCGATGACAAAAAGTCCGCCACGCGACTCCAACTTTTCGACTGCCCGCCGAACAACCCGAAGGAATTTGAAGCATTTCTGGATGCATTTAAGGACAAATTGGGTGAATTTTTGTGACAGGCCTCCTTTTCCTCACTATCGTATCAATCTTCTGTGGGGGGACAGCCTACCTCAGCAGCTCGCTGACATGAGAGCACAAGTGGTGTAAGCAACGCGATGGTGGAGAGACGGCACACCAGTGCAGCCCGAGAGCCCGCATTCACTTCCAGTTCTTCCAAATTTAACAAGTCGTGTTAAAAAGCAGCAGCTCATGATACATCACAAAAGAAGATAGCGCAATTTATGCAATAGTTTCAGTAAAAATATTTGAATAATTTTATTTAAAACCCGGTCAGGGACTAATACAGCTCAAAAATTTCCTTCAAATGAGCGATAGGAGCGACGGTGGGGTGACAAACGGCGCACGCTGCTGATAACGGAGGCGCAGTTGATAAGCCCCGCGGCCCAGCGGGAGATAAAGCACAGCAACATCCTCGGCCGCTCGTAGACATCGATTTGAGGCCATCAGCAAACGCATCGAGGTCCAACACACCCCGGTCTTAAAATACAGCGCGTTTCAGAATTCTTCTAATAAATTTGACGCAAGTTTCGTTTTGGTGAAGTTAACATATTTTAAACCGGCGGCACCCCAGTGTGACCGGGGCATAGAGGCCCAAACATTTTCAAGATATTCAAGATATTTTATTCTACGGAGGCATGTCCGGAAATGCTTGGTTAAAAAGTTACGTTAGGCTTGAAAGTTAGAGCATCGGGAGGAAAATATGGAATCTAAGTCAGAGCAAGATTATTCTGAACGAATAATACCGTGTATGGAGGAAGTTAGGTATTCACAGTAGGTGTTCGAAATTCCGCCCGCTTGCTGTGATGCGTGCGTGGAAGCGTGAGAAGATGTCAGGAATTTCAGTAATCCTGGCAGAGGCGTCAATAAACCTGCCTATAACATCTCTGGGAAGAATTTCGAGCACCTACTATCAATACCTAACCTACGTTCCAACTCTATTCTTCGTTCCCAATAAACTTGTTCTGACTTTGATTCTGACTCCGTAACTCAACTAATCATTTTTGGACATGCCTCCATTGAGTAAAATGGGTATTTTACTGAAACAAACCCTACGTAAATCTTTGTGTAAAGGATTCTGAAACTAGACCACCTATAACTCGTAGAGTCACTATTTCTAAGTCCCGTTCGAGCCTCTAATGATTCTTCATTTCTTAACAAATACCAAGAGCCAAATAAAAAATTCGTTCACTTTAGTCCCAAAGAACAATAACCATGAAACGATGGCAAGCCCTTCTTCAAATAATGGGAGAAGAGTTAAATTTCAGCCCTATATTATTATGGAAAAGTGTGAACGGTCACAAGCAAGTAAGATGCGAGTTTTAGCATTATATAGATAGATAGTGCGACCAGGTGATCAGACCCGCTCATTAGCCAAAAAAAATAGGGAAGGAATAAACTAAGATTCTTACAACCAGAAACAAAAAAACAAACATGTATTACACGTACATTTTGAAAACAAGAAGACGTTTGTTCTTCCCTTTCCTAAACTTTTATCAAATGAGCAAATGTTGCGTCAAACCATTTCGCAGCTCCCACGTTTCCAAGGCTAAACCTGTTGCTCATGACTCGACTTCTGACACGTCATCACTGATGCATTCTGCGCCTAATGTACAAAAATTAGAGTTTCATACATAGTTCGTTTCACTTTTTTGGAATAAGAAAGCAAGTTTTAAGCAGAACTTTTTCGATCATGTCAGCATTTGAGACGCGTGCTGCTGCTGTGAGGCCGTTACCTTGAGGCGGTTTGGACCTCACGCTACAGGTGTGCCGCCGTTAGGATATACTAATCAACAATGCAGGGACAGTCGGATTCCAAAAAACATGGATGAAAACCCAAGTGAACCATGAAAAAAAGTTATTCATGAACACAGTTATTTCTAATACTACGAACCCATAACCTAAACTTCACCAAACAACAGTGAACGAAGACTTCACAGCGTTCATTATTCAAACAGAAGGTCCGACTTCTTTTGCACGAGTCCTCGAGCAAATTCTGGACTGATGAAGTCGCTTCTTAGTAATGCGACAAACACCAATAACTTCACCAGAGTACAGCGAACGAAAGCTTGACTGCGTTCACTATTCAACACGAAAGTGTGCCTTCAATTGCCTGAGTGCTCACCCCAACACTTGAGCAGGTGGTGGCCGGCTCGGAATATCAATAAGAAACAGACAAGTTACTCGAGGATCCAGCAGCTCGTATAACGGCAGCTATGAGGGGAGGGTACGACTCGAAATTATCAGGTTTAGGAAAAAATTGGCTATTTTATCCCAACGTGAACCACTCGTACGAATACGTGGCACTTCAGTAAATATAATTTAGTTTGACAATATTATTCATTTTTAATTTTATTATTATTTTGAGGCTCCCTGGCCGCATGGAATGCAACCTCACGAGACAGAAGAGAAGGGACAATTTAATATGGAATATATAGAACACGTAATCTACGCGCGAGCTGCGCTCCCACACAGGATCCCCTGCACATAGAAACAGCAACTCAAGGATGAAGAGGAAGAAAAAAAAAGCAGAGATAGCAAAGAAGGTACGAAAACTGAAAAAAGGGAAATGAGTACGAAAAAGTAGAAGTCTCGAAGGCCCATCATCCATAACTGAGGTAAGCTTACAATGCCTGCCCGGGGGACGCATGTCCCCGTTACATACGATTGATAAACCCAACTAATCCAACCTGTTGTGCATCTAATGCCCTGAGAGGTCTGAATTTTTTGTTTTCTGTTGAACCCATTAATGCAAGGCGTCCATTTTAACCTATTTGTTTAACCCATTAATGCAAGGCGTCCATTTTAACACACTTGTTTAACCCATTAATGCAAGGCGTCCATTTTAACCCACTTGTTTAACCCATTAATTAATGCAAGGCGTCTATTTTAACCCACTTGTTTAACCCGTTAATGCAAGGCGTCCATTTCAACCCATTAATACAAGGCGTCCATTTTAACCTATTAGTTTAACCCAATAATGCAAGGCGTTCATTCTGATGCATTTTTACGGTAATAATACTGAATAAAAACGATCGTAACAAGTGATGGGAACAAAACTTCATTAGGACGTGGCTCTACATTTTTCAACTAAAATAACTTGCATGAAGTATGAAAAGGACACAAGGGATTTATTTTTTTAAATCAAGTTTCCAACCCGACGACTTGCAGCAGTCTCTTTTACGGAATCTCTCACTTCAGCAACTGAACCGCATTTTTGCATCAAAGTTTATTTCCGATGCAAATGACGAACTGTCGGAAAAATTTCCTTCACAGGTTTCTCTATTAGTTACTT
>VOMN01038457.1:0-15758 GCA_014899125.1 Orchestia grillus
GGAGCAGACGTGCATACAGTGGAAGAAAAATGTTTATCCTGTTACCACATACGGTTACCACATACGGTTACCGCATGTTAGTCCTAAGAAGACTTGCGTAGTACTGTGTGTTAAATTACCCTACTTAACGTAATGTGATGTTGCAACTTGCTTGCTAGAACAGATGTGTACCGGACCGTTCTCGCGAATGTATTTTGCTTTTCCTACGCTATACTACGAGAAAAATATTCAAGAATTATATTGTAAAGAATACTGTATTTCTTTCCGAAAAACCCTCGCTTGGTGTAATTTTGCGTAATGTTGCGTAATTTTGCATCAGTGATCTTTTTTTAGAACACTATCTAGCGAAAATTTAGTTGAAAACCTTGTACATATAAGTTCGAATGTCATTACTTGCGGATGTGAACATGGATTATGCAGCTTCAGTTTGAGCGTCGAAGGAGAGCTAAATCGAGCAACGGTCTGTCGAATCCATATAATCTTATCAAAATGATGTAATCTAATTTAATAAATACTCTTGATTTTACCCGGTTACTACAAACTTCAAATCGTTTCATGCCCTCTGGAGCAGCGACGCGACTCTCAACACCAGCCTCAACACCAGCCTCAACACCAGCGTCAGCACCAGCCTCAGCACCATCTGACACACAGTCTTTCTTGCACGTCGGATTGAACGAATTCACGGAAACACCAGCGTTGTTGTACGTGTATTTTGCCATTAGGCTGCGTGTGTGTGTGACCTAGCCTCATTGCTCAGGCTAGGCCTCATTAGGACAACTCATTAGGACAACTACCGTCCCTGAATGACATCACGAATAATTCAGTTTAGTTCAGTTCAGTGAGTGGCCTCGCAGCCGAGAAGACTAGGGTTCGAATTTCGAATCAGGCAGGCATTTCGCGTAACCAGGGACTACTTCCCTTGAAAAAGGAAGTTTAAATCACACATTCCTCATATCCCTCGCCACGCCAGCAGTTGGTAGGCGTTGAAAACCCAACGGTAACACGTGTTGGAATTAATAAAGGTTCTTTAGTGGCTATTGAAGTCTATGCTGAGCAGTGACAGCTCCAGAGACTTGTGGCTATTGAAGTCGAGACTTAACAGTTCCATGCGTGTGTAACAAATTCAAAATATTTTTGGTACACAGGAGTAGCCATACGAGTGTGAAAGAACTGAAGAATTTTAGATTTATTGCATTGACTGGCACTGTGTATGAGATTTTCTGTGGCATTCTTTGTGAGAGGTTAAAACAGGTTACAGAAGACCATGGAGTAATGGTCGAGGAACAAGACGGTTTTAGGAGGGACAGACTTGGAGAGGATAACTTGTTTGTGGGGAATGAAATAATTAAAAGAATGAAGAAAGAGGGAAAAAGCCGTATCAGGCATTCTCAGATTTGAATAAAGCATATGACAGAGTGGACCGTTCCTGTTACCACATACTCGTATATTCTGCAAATAATCATCCAGTTATAACAGCTGGATGATTTGGATAGCAAATGCAAGTGGAGTACTGGAGATGTAATCATACAAAGAACAAAAGAATATAAGTACCTAGGATGAATGCTGAGTGAAGATGGAGGCTAAGGACTGCAAGGCGAGGAAGTATCAAAAGCAATACAGTGCTGTGGACGTTTGAGTTGTGTAGCGAAGTATGATGTTAACAAATATTAATGTGATGGAGAGATATGGAAGTACGTTGTAGTACCTGATGTAATGTATGGTATGAAGGTTAAGACAAAAAATGGAAGTGATCACGATAAGTTGGAGGTGATTCAAAATGAGGTAGGTTGTTTTGCACTGGGTGCCTCAAAATGGACAGCGTTGGAGGCATTTGAGGTGACCTGGGATAGAGTTTGTTCTCTGAGCAAAAGATAAAGGCTGTACTGAATTTCAAAGTGAGAATTGAGCGTATGGAGAGGGGTAGGGGAGTAATACGTTTTTTGAATGGAACTTTGGTGCAAATGCGTGGCAGAAGGTGTGCAAGAGGCATACAAGGAAATTAAATGTCTCTAAAAATGCATGCGTTCGATGTGGAAAATCTGTTGAAGACTTGTTTTTGAGGGACCACGGAGGCGGTGAACCAGAATGGAACTCCAAAAATTGAAAAAAATAAAATGGAAAAAGAACAAAAGAGCATGGGCTTGACGAGGAGAAAAAGAGCATGAATGAAAAAACGTCTCTAGCCTGGTATACCCAGAAGAAAGTACCCAGGACTGAAGCATTCTATGATGGAAGTTATGGAAGTCAACTGTTGCTTGGAGTCCGTTGTAAAACAATAAGAGTGAAAAGGCGCACATGGAAATGGAATGAAGGGAAGACTAGGATGTGTTTGCGGTGCAACAGTGTAGTGGAAGAAACGATAGAACATTTTCTTTGTGAATAATGTAGTAAGGAATATGAAAGAGGTATCTTAATTAATGTAGTTAATGAGCAGTATGAAGTTCAGTCGAAGTGCTAAGTGTGATTTGGGTGTGAGCTATCTTTCATGACTAGATGAAGGATTGAATGTATTGGTTGTTGATGCAATGAAGCATTTCTTGGTGAGGACATGAAATGAAAGGTAACGATAGTGTTTGGTAGATTTGCGTAAGTTGTGTTGACGTCTCAGGAATGATTTCATTTTTGACAAATTGGATTACCTCGTGACACCTTCTTTTGTCGGAAATTTTATGATGTGTCACACAATAATACTCTTAGATATTTCTTGACTAGGCTGGTTGACAGCCAGCAGGGCAGGAGGACCCGACCTGCCTGACGATGAAGGTCTTCTAGGGGGAGAGGACTTCACGGTCCGTGATGCAGGCCCCGACAGATGTGGGCCCTCGTGTCGAGATCAAGAGCAAACAACCTGGACAGTAAATCGAAATATGAAATCAGAGTACATAATTGAAGCAATAAGTCGAAACACACCACCTTCAAATATCTAGATGCAGGGAAATCTTTTACATGCCTTACTTATATCTTATTTGTCACCTAATGCACGTAATCATGCTTCCATGGTAGAATTTTGTATTTTTTCATAAACTGCAGGTACAGATTTTGTCTTGGACGGAAATTTTTATTTTACTTTTTACAATTTGAACGAATAAATTATAGAATAAATTCATTACATTGAATGTTAACGATAACGTGGAATTAAAACGGTACTGCAACAAATCCATGAAGTGTAGATATGTAGTAATATAAGTATTGTAAAATTTACTTTTGTATATTCTGCAAATAATAATGTATACAATGTACAGAAATAGCTATCTTAGAAGAAACATTTGCTGTGTAATTACTTGTACAAAGCTCAGCTTACATCAACTTTTGTAATTTGAAGTCTGTAATTTTATTACGTGAAAAATGAAATTTGGTTCAACGCATGACATTGATGAAAATATAAAAGTAATACGTTGTCATAAATGACCTGATTCCTCCCATTTATATCTAAATAAAAAACTTTTATTAATCATTTCAGGAAAAGGGGAAATTTAACAAACAACAATTTGCAAGCAATTTGAAGTCTTTAGCTTTAATTAATAGATAAAAAATGAGATCTGGTTCAACGCAAGGCATTGACGAAAATACCAGGAAAAGTACAATGTCATAAATGACCTAATTTTTCCTCTATTTATCAAAAAACGAAACTTATCTTTATGATCTCAGGCAAGGAAATTTAATAAGTTACAATTTGCAAGTAATTTAAAGTCTCTAGCTTTAATAGGTAAAAAATGAAACCTGGTTCAGTGAGAGTGAGTCGTTTAAATTTTGCTAAAAATAGAGTGGTTCAGGAGCATCATTGAGGCACCCTTTTCTTCCTTGGTGCAGTTTAAAAATAAAAAAATATTTATATAACATAAATAAAAAATTTAATGAGTTTTCATTTGAGCTCTCTAAGAAGGGTGGGTGAGGAATGAAAGCCATATGACATTTTTTTTAATCTTTTTTTTTAGGCTCCATGGCGTACTGGTTAGCGTGATGGCCTCGCAGGGTTTGAATCCCTGCTCAGGCGAGGCCTTTCACGTAACTATGGAGTTCTTCCCTTAGAAAAGGAAGTTTAAACCACTCATTCCTCACATCCTTTGCCCCGCCAGCAGTTGTAAGTCATTGAAAACCCAACGATAAAACGTGTTGGAATTAATAATGGCTATTTTCTGGCATTTAACTCCGGTTCAAAAGTGGTGACGGAAGTGGTATCGTGAAACAACACTCCACTTTCATGACATTGGTAACGAAACCTTACGCTGTTCTGTAATTTTTGCTTCCTCATGATAACTATTTCCTAAATTGTATAAATTAAAGCGAATTGATTTTAATATGTAACTAACTGACGTCCCTTCTCAGGTTATATTACTGCTGTAAAACAGTCGTGTATTTGGTCTATTTACTCAGAATCGATATACAGGGGGGGGCCATAAGTGAGGTACCTTTACCCACTGGTACACTAAAAAAGCTCAGCCCCCGTTCTGGTACTAGTGATATAATAATTTAGAGAGGAGGTCCCTGTACATATAGATTGTCAATGTAGTGTTCCAACGAATAGACAACCATATTTACATACTTCACACGCTCTTTATGTGTACAATAAGAATTATTTATAAAATTATTTTCTATATAGTAATTCACATATATTACCAGTTCTTTCACTGTGCACGTAGCCAACGAGTATACTTCTTCATTAATTCCAGTTGCCAAGTAAACCTCCGATACGTACTCAGTGACTCCATCCGCATTTCCCATCATCGCTGTAGTAGCTGGAGCCTCATTACCCGTCAACAAAACAACAGGTTCCTGTTGCATATGTGGAGTGGAGACTTGTGGGGAATAGAAAGCGTTTATACAAGAATTGCTGTAATATGTCATGGCTGAACGTGAATATCCAGTAGAGTTACACTAATATTCTGTAAGAAACAACAATACACAATGCTCAGGAATGTGTTGAGAGTTCAAAGTAATTATCTAGGCAAAGGAATTAAGAGATGGTTCATGCAGCAATCACGCTATTAGTACTTTATGGGTTTTGTTTACTGTTATGCTTGGCAGCTTTTACTACAGCCATAGTGAGGTTCGATTCAGTAATAATTTTAGTACCGTTGTAATAAGTAATCATAATATCAAGTCATGCATTTAACTATTCATGACTGAAAGCCTTGCATCTGCCATTCAGTTGCTTTTATTGCTTTCATTGTTGTATAGTAGAAATACCAATATATGAATAATGCTTTATTTATAACCTCAGGAGAACAAAGTTCTTACTTGTGCTACAGTAAATGAAGGAATCATTATGACTAATCCAGCTGATGTCAAGTTTGCATATCAGGAATGGCAATCAATAAAGTCATGATTATTTTGATGAATGTTGTAGTCTCAAACACATGTGTTCAGTTCTATTCATCAATGATTGACAATAAATATGTCTTTTTGAGGCTAATGAATGGAAAGGATTTTTGATAATAATTCATGAAATCTTTCAAATATGACAATTGCCACTTATTTTTTAACTAATCAGAAGAATAAATGGTATTGCTGAAATCAAAATTGACTGGTGCATTAAATTATGTTTATGAGATAATATTAAAATTATTTCTACCTCTCTAATGGAATTTATGAGACTGCATCTTGCTCAAACAATAGGTACAATATGGTCTATTGAAGTCTAAATCATTGTTTTAATGTTAATTGTTAAACAAGAAAAATAAAAAATAACTGACAATAATGCATAGTGTTTTAAATTCTCATATCTAACAAATATTTTGAATGTATAAAATATTTTGGTTGTGTACATACCTTTTTTGTAACATTTTCAACAGGAAAGGCAATGATTTGATGGATTCTTGCAGTTGTTAGAGACCATTCAAAGTTACATTCAGACAGTTGAATTGATAATTTTATTGCTTTTATTTTAGTTGCTCCATCCTTTGTAGTGTGGAGTATAGTTATTGAATAAATTTATGTCAATTTTGTATATCTTTTTAGTTGATTGCAATTGTAATATCTTATTTTACTAGATTGTTTTATTTTTTTGGATTTCTAAAATGTAAAATTGATTGATATAGTTCTTTTTAAAAGATGTTAAAGAAATGTCTAAAACAGTTATAGGTACAACAAGTCTAAATATAAAAAGCTTCTTAAGCAAGAGGAATTGTAAGTTATTAGAATGATGTATTTTTAGATGTCAGTGGCAGAATATTGACCTTGGGCTCACTTTGTGAAAGTTTAGGGCTTCACAATTTAGAATTGGAAGAAGATAATAACCCTCTTGCTAAGGAGCAGAAATGAGGGTGGTGAAGATGTGTGTTAGTTGTTGGTTTTAAGTTTCTACCATCTGGGTATGGGAGAGTGAGTTCATGTTAGAACATTGTTTATATTTGCTTCAGTTATTTTTTATTTTTTGAGAGTATGAAGTAAGCTATTTGTTTTTACCTTTATTTAAACTTCTGTAGATTGATGATTCCATTTTTTTAAGAAAAAGTTCTGCCATGAAATAATTATTATAGCTTAAATTACTTCCTGGAATCTCACTATTAAGCTGCAGGAATGAAATAACCTTTTAATATTAAGACTCAATTCAATTCATTACTTATCCAAAAACCTACATTTTTAGAACTGCTAATTCTATTTACTATTGTGGTAAATGGAAAATTTTAAAATGACTATTTGAAAATAAATACTTTGAAATTGTATGTAGATCTAAAACATTTTGGTATAGTTATGTACGGCTATTTCAAATGCTTTTTTTATTTTGTTAAGAAAGTGCTCATTTCAATAATTACTTTCTTATTTTTTTTTAACAATTTTTTACCAATTATGATTTTTGTCTTGTTTAAAATCATTTTATAAATTTTATGAAGGACTATGAAATGATACATGGAAAAATATAGTATCTCAAAATGTCCTAGCATTTAAGACAATTTAAAACATTTACAAAAAAAGTTTAAAATTTTCATTACATAATTTTTCCTGGCTCAGCAGATGATTATAGTGAAGGAAATAATTTATGGATAAATTTTTCAACCTCTTTGATTTTTAAAATTGCTGATATTCAAGAAGCGTGTGTGACATTGGATGTGATTGTTATGTAAGCCACAACTCATAAAGAATACACCTTCAAAAGAAATAAGTGTATGAGCTGTAATTGTGATTCAAAC
The DNA here is from genome assembly GCA_014899125.1 of Orchestia grillus. NCBI lineage: Eukaryota > Metazoa > Arthropoda > Malacostraca > Amphipoda > Talitridae > Orchestia > Orchestia grillus. The sequence goes on from VOMN01038457.1 coordinate 7,131, forward strand.
TTGGTAGCATCCCATTTGAAAACATAGAATGCCTGGGCTTTCCTGCCATCTCCAAAACTGAGGAAAATATGGAAGAAATTATGGTTGTGCACTTTGTGATCTTTTGTGGAATTCAGTCCTAAAATATGCAAATGAGACAAACATGAAAAATTTTATTTCCTGCTTGTTATTCACTTTTAGTCAATGGGCAGCTTGAGTTATACAAGTAACTGTTAATGCTAGTTACTTGAAATATGAGTTAACACTTTAGTTGTTTTTATATACATATATTCATATAGTTGACAAAAATCCATGTGAAAAATGTTTTATTCAGTGTCTCAAATTTCACCATGTTGTGGATATGACCACCATTATTTTTTTTTTAGAAAAGTTGGATAGTTTTTGGTAGAGAGGTTGCACAGTCAACTGCCATTTATGTACAATATCAGGAATTGATATTGTTTTACCTGTTAGATTTTCTTCTAAAATCTTATCAGAAAAATTTCTGAGAGAATTAAATAATACATTTTTTTCTAAAAAAAATTTGATGTTTCAGTAAATTAATTTGAATATGTACTAAGTTGAATACATAAAAAATATTGAACATCATTGCCCATATTTTTTATTTTTGAGAGTCCATATCTAGGCACTTTGTTTCTTATTGTGCAGTGTGAAGCAATCATCCCAAATTGCCCTGGGTATCCTGAAGGGCTCCATGAGGCTACACTTTTTTGTGTGAAGCCAGATTGCTAGTTTCTCTCGTGCTGAATTATTTTTCAATTCAAATCTATTTTATGTACCTATATTCAGGGGAATAAAACTATTTAAGTGTGGTTTAAATGCTCTCATAATTGCTCAGTGTGGATCAAAAATAATGCATATTGCTCAACCAGGCAAGCAATTTATGTCCTTGGAATTTCATCTCACAGACAATTATAAAGATCAGTCTAGGCTTATAGTAGGGATTTGGGATTAATAGTGTAATTAGTTCCCTGGTTATAAATTGAGCTGCTACTAAAATTTTATGTAGTATCAAAAAAGATGTGTAAATCCTATATTGGAAAATATTTTACTTTAGATTTTTACTTATAAATAGCTTTAATTTAGTAAATGGAAATTTTTATGCTATTCTCAGTCAGCAATAAAAGGCTAACCATCATTGTCAACTTTTGAGACATAAAAGTTAAAATATCTTGCTGTAGAAATAGATGTACTAACTTCTGTATTGAACATTTCAAAATTCTAATTAGTTTACTATTTCTGATTAATGTGCAATATGCTTTTCAGAATGAGGTTGATATCTACTATAGTTTCAATTTTTTAAAGAGTATTGTTAGAAGAAGAATGGTATTATGTTCTAGCTGTCCTTAGGTTTGAAGCTGAGGCTCATGGAATGCTTCTCTCACTAATTGAAAGACTTCATATAATATAAAAGAAAATGTAAAAAGGTTCTTACTCAGATTTATCAAAAAAAATTGTATATTCCTACCAAACATAGACTAATTAAAAAAATTATCATAGTCACTGGCATGAGGAACTTGTGCAACTGAAGGAAAATCTACATCAACCTAGAAAGTGTTTGATATGTGTGAAAACTTGGTGTGTAGTGTCAAAATATTTGAACCTATAAAAATCTAGAAAGTACTTAGCAGGGTTTAGTAAAAGAAAAAAATGATGATTGTAGAAGTAGGAAGTTTAATTTTGAGAAAAATAGAAATAATCTAGTTGGAAGTGAAAAGAAGATGCTGATCTGATAACTGCTGAAAATAAAATTTAAAAAATTACTACAAAACCAAAAATGTACAGATAACTGTAGATAAATATTTTTGTATAAAAATAACAAAATATTATAAAATAATGTTAGTGAAATGTTGATCTTGCAAAAATCATTTGGAATATAAACAGTAATAATACTCTTGAGCAGCTAGAATATAAACTGAATTACTGATTCAGACCATTTAGAATGGAAATATACTTTCACTCACACATATAAATCAGCAATAATTTTGGTATGCTTTGTATGCAGGAGAAGTTATTGTAGGTCCTGCCTGTCATATTGTAGGTCCTGCATGTCATATTGTAGGTCCTGCCTGTCATATTGTAGGTCCTGCATGTCATATTGTAGGTCCTGCGTGTCATATTGTAGGTCCTGCCTGTCATATTGTAGGTCCTCCGTGTCATATTGTAGGTCCTGCGTGTCATATTGTAGGTCCTGCCTGTCATATTGTAGATCCTGCATGTCATATTGTAGGTCTTGCCTGTCATATTGTAGGTCTTGCCTGTCTTATTAGACTCACATTGTCAGTCCTGCCTGTCATATTAGGCCATCATATTGTAAATGTTGTATTTTAGGTCCCGCCCGTCATATTAGGCTGTCATGTTGTAGGTCCTACCTATCATATTAGGCTGTCATGTTGTAGGTCCTACCTATCATATTAGGCTGTCGTGTTGTAGGTCCTACCTATCATATTAGGCTGTCCTGTTGTAGGTCCTACCTATCATATTGGACACAGATGTTGGCAGGCTGCACAGCTGTTAACTACTAGCCTGTGCTTTGTTGTATGTGGGTCAGTGCACTCCTTGTTTTTACTAGCTTCCAAATCGGTAGAAAAATTCAATTTTCTGACCCAACTTCTTTTGAGGTAATGGTGGTCTTATGTGCAAATGAATATGATAATTAGCTACTCATTTTGAACTCAGAAGAAATATGGAGACAGAGAAGGTATAAAAAGGAATATCAAAACTAATATCAATAACTAATTGAATGAATTTAATAAAAATACTTGAATAAAATTATGCTGAGTTACATTGTTTGGCAGTTGAATTTTGATGAGCCTGAAAATGTATAATTACCATATAATTAATTATATATATATATTTAATTACTTACTTTTGTAACAATCCTTAATTTATAAAATTGGTCCACTCTGAAATTAGTATAATAAATTTGACTGAAAAATAGAAAAACACATAAGTAAGGTTAAAAAGCTTATTATGATAACATACAAGTAGGCTCTACTGTAATTAATGTGGAAATATTTTATTATTCCTTTTATATTAAAAAAGTAATTCAGTTAAATTCTGCACATAACATTAAAGTTAAGAATACCAAAGCGCACATAGTGACAATGCCTTATCTTATAAAAAGCTTTGGGATCCAGCTTACATATTCCTGCTCTTACTTTCTTTTGAAATCTGCAACCTTTGTGACATTATGGTCTTGCTGAGCTCACACCTGCATGATGGAATTACTTCCGCACCCCAGCTCTGTGCGTGGCTGATCAGTTTACTCACGGGTCAAGGCTACTAGAGGTGAATGAAAGCCTTTGTAATGAAAAATATACTTGAGACTTGAAAACAGAATAAGGTTCCTAATGCAAAAAGGTCTTGCAAATTTGTAGTTATATCATTAGAACCATTGTTTGTATAAAATAGTCATATACAACAAAATCCCATTTTTACAATTGGAGAAACCATCATGACACAAATGAACAAAATGGTGACAAGTCAAAAGCCCAGAAATCAAGCATGGCATAACAAAAACATTCACTTTTAATATTCATCAGCAGAGCATGGCAAAGGGAACAGTGAAACTTCCTCCAACATTAATTAAAGGGGTTTAAATTGATTCTCACGATTTTTTGGGGCTTGAGCTCAGAGTAGAAAGAAGCAACAGCCACTGTTCCCAGCAAGACTGAGGTGCAGTCAAAGGCAGAATTGATACTCTGCTTCTACACTGGCCTTCTTGATCAGGAGGAACAAGATTGGTAACTCCCCAGTTGTTGGACAAGTTTTCTCTTTAATCCCTTAACATATGACCCCAATAAAACCAGCAGTGCATTCATACTGGTCTTTGTAACCAACATTGACTGTGAGCCAGAAAGCTTCTTTGAATGAAGTGTTAGTGTGTTGTGTCTTCCCAAAATTGTCAGGTATGATTATTTTTATTTGGATGCTACATGCTCTTGATTCTAGCAAGATGAATGGACTTCAATAAAGTGTGTCCTTTTTTCCTTCCTACATCCAGATTCTTTGTTGAGAAGAAGGATTGAAGCCAAATGCTTGAAGTTGATGTTTTTCAACATGTGAACTGTGGTATGAGGTGGGAATGTGTGTATTCTTATAGTGGCGCACCCACTTCTGGGTGTGGCCTCAAATGACCATATCCATTCATCTTTTGCCATTCTAGATTTTGCACATTTTTTTCATGCGTATTATGAAAATTGTGTTTGTATTGAATACTTAATTGTAATGTCATGCATTTGAATCCACTTGTTAAGAATTGTAAAATTCTCCTTGTCATTTCTTCAATGTCTTATAGTCCTTGAAGGGCCTTGTAATGTGGGTCTATGTTTTCTCCACAGATTTGGTGGAAGTGTTGAAGCCGTAGGGAGGTAAAGTAGAATGAATTTCTGGATAAAAATTATGATGTCCTTTTCTTTAGTTTTATAATTTTGTTTGTCCATCTTAATTTAAGTGCTTTGTTTTTTATATAATAGGTAGAGATTTATAGGCTAATTTCTCGTGAACTGGAGCTCAATGAGTGAGGGAAGCTACTCATCTGGAGGGCTGAGCCGCAGCACTTTCATTGGTGGTGTAGCTCCCACAAGGCCTCGAAAACGCATCTATGATGCTGAAGTCAATTCTGAAGAAGAGGTAAGATTTCAAAAACTTTTTCATCTATGATTTGATCTAGCCATCTGGAAGGGTTGTTCAGAAAATTCAAGTGTACAGTCACAAGCTGCTCACTTTAAAATTAACTCAATCTGACAGCCACACTTTGTAAGGTTGGGAATTGAGCCCAAGTCTCAGGCTCACATTTTTGTGTTCAATGAATGAAAATGAATGAATGAATAGAAGGAAGGTTGCTCATCAGAGACAAAAATACATGCAATTAACTGTTGATAGTAATTTCTAGGAATTTATGGACCCATTTCTTGAAAATCTTGCTATAAACAAAGTATATTAGTCTCACATCTGATGCAAGAAATTGACAATGTGTACATGCCTGAGTTAATTAAAACTAGTTATAGTTTCTACAAGATTGCATAGTGTTATTTAAGCCATTGTGGGTTACATGATGGGATTAGCAAAATCATTTATTACTGAGTGAAGTAGGTCACTACTTGGAATATAGGCTATAGAATAAGTTTGTGTTCAATTTTGGAGCATTTGTGTCAATCAGGCTCTTAGCAGTACAGATTGTATTTGGTCAAATTTGAGTTCTGCAGGACAGCATGCTTTATTTTTTCTTGCTCTTCATAGATATTCTCTTGTTTGAGAATTGTGCTCCAAGTGACACTGCAAGAGGTTCTAACCTGATGCAGGCATTGTCGATTTCTTTCTTCAAATTGTGTCTCAACTGATGCTTGTGCAGCTGCTGGAGACAGTGTGACTGGACTGCCCCCTCAAATTATTTGGTTTGCTTATACTTTAGTACTGCAGTACTTGGATATTTCATAGTTTCTATATCCAGCTACCCTGAAGGTTATCAACATTATGGTTGTCTACAAGGAACTAATGTAAAATGATTGTTTCTCCAAGTTATAACTCTTTCATTACCTATTCATGCTTTGGACTGCTTAGGAGTTTTAATTTTCTTGTTTTACTTGTGTGTGCATTAAATCATGAAGCTATTTTTTTGCTATAAGTTATTTAGTTACAAGTTGGAATTCATATTGCAAGTTATTAGTCCTACACAGCAGCTTTCTGCAAAGCTTTTTTTTTTAACTTGAAGTTGGGTCTGTGTGTGCATAGAGTCTGGGACTGAGGTGTTCTCTTGTTATAAATATGCAAGAGATAGTAATGCATGAAGAGACTGAATGTTATCATCTACTTTCTGAAAATTGACTTTGAAACTTTTTTTTTTTGTGAAGAAAATGAGGCATTTTCTTGAATGTGTTTTTGGCTGTATTCTGAATAACCCCAAAGTTTTTAATTGAATTTGAAGTATTATACATGGTTTGCATGATCAAGAAACACTTTTTCATGAGGTAGACATAGGATCTAATCTTGTGTGATCTTGTTACTCTAATACACTGGTTTTGTCTGATGCCACACCTGGGTTGTGCTAACCAAATCTGGGGCAACGAAATGGCGAGTTCTTGCTTCCTGAAAAGCTACAACCAGATTTTAGTCTAATTTAAGACTTGATGCATCTTACCACAGATGAAGTTATGTACTTCCTGTAAAGTTTTTCATTTTATGTGAAGTACTTACTAATGATGTGCAAGTTGATGACTACAGAAACTAAAACTCTCCAACACAAGTACCAGTTCTGCATCAGCTACCTATGTTATGGTGTCACCTTTAGATTGTAATGAACACTGGCGCCTTATTAATGTCTGCAGTTGTAGCATGTGGTGGTGCAGCAGAAGTGCCCAATGCTTGTCTGTCCTGATCTGATGCCAACCAGAGACTCATGTGAATAATAGTTTGAAGATTCTCTCAAAATTTTAGAAAAACTATTCAACAATATAGCTGAGCCTAATTGATAGTGGAAGGTCACTTGTTAGAATGCAAATAATGTTATAGTTTGAGCTTATATGTTGATTTTGAGTAGAATGTAATTTTTGGATAGTATCTTTATGAATTAGTTGTAAATATCTCAAATTTGTAATTGCATCTTCTGGAATTTTTAGGCTAGGATTACAAATTAAGTGGGATAAAAATTATTGTGATGTATCAAATATTAAATTTGAATAGGTGCATTAATAATGTTATAGATTAAACATATTGTTTTTATGGAATAGTATTTAAATTTAAGTGGAGTAAAAAGCTTTATAGTGTAGTATTATATGGTATGTAGTAACTCAAATGAATCACATTATGAAAAATATGCGCCTAGTATTAAAAGTGAGATGGAAAAAGGACCATTACAAAGACACGGAGCATTCCTAGCTCATTTAACATTTTGTAATAGATGTTATTAGCCAAGATACCCTCTGGTTAGCATCAATAGTGACCCTAGGAATACAGTAATACGTATTGTGCTGCATGACTGGGTGTTCTCACTCTTTAAGTCTACCTGTAAGCTTGTGCTCATAGTTGCAGAATTTGATTACTCTCAAAGGAAATTGTGCAGGTGTTAGCCCGCCGTCCTGTCCACTACTCTGGGTATGAGAGCTTCAAAGACATAGCGCCTTACAAGAAGGGCGAACGCATGGCTCGCTACTCAAGACCTCGACAAGAGAGTCCTCCTCCTGCAGCAGGCGGGCCTCTACAGACAGGTCTGGTCATCATGTGGGTCTTGCTGCACTCTTTAGACTTGAACTACTCATGATATCCTGGGAGTACTTCTGGACTGCGCACATGCCAAGCTTCTCACTGTAGATGTGTATGATTATGTTTTGCTCTGTAAGTTGGGGCTAAGGATTTTATAGCTTATGTTGTTCTTAATTCATTGAAACAATGATTGGTTCTCCTAATTACTACAGCAGAACATTTGCAGACTTGACCATTTTTAAATTCTTATGCAATTTATTTTCGAATTTTTAATGTACTGTATTTGGTATATCCCAATTTGATAGGCAGGATGAGGAGTTGTGAGAACGAGTTATCAGATGAAAAATGTTATTGAATTTTTAAAGAAAACTAATGAACCATGATTTGTATCAATGCGCTGGAGTTACAAATGAGGGAGTGTGTGAAAGCATGGAAGGGAGATGGGTGACACCAGTAATTGTGCTGGCTGATGTGAATCACATCAGGTGGGCTTGGAAGGATGTGCATAGCACAAAAAATGAGTTGAAAAGGGATATTTACTTGCATTTTGATGTAGCTGTTGCGTAAATTGAGCCTGCACCTGGCTTTCTTTCTTACAGAATTTGGGCGTGATTAGAGGGCACTTGCCAGGTTGAGGCAGGGGTGGACAAGGGATCTCTGACAAGCATCGTGCTTGTGGTGTTATTCTGGGCTCCCTCACTGAACTGTCGCAGGCCGCAATTCCTGCTTGGTTTAGATGAGTGCCTTTGGTGTGAGGGTAGGGGAGAGGTCAATATTTTGATTGCAAGTGTGTGAAGCTATATTTACCAATTTTTAAAGAGGAGATGGCATTTATGGTGCAGCTGCCCTTGATAAAATTGTATACCTCCATATTTCCTTATTCACTCCATGTAGTCTATTTCTTCTCAATATGCGAATTACTTCTATTAAATGAACTGTGCAAGAATCAACCTAAGAAAGAGGAGCTGTGGGGAATGAAGCTTTGCGATTTCTTCTCACTGCCTATCAGCTTCCTTACCCTAATGACAGGGTTACCTGTGTATGGATCCCATCTCATGTTCATTTTGTGACCTGGTGATAGTCTGAGGTGTGTGTGTGCATCACGTCCAGCGTGCCAACTCTGCACCAGAGCTTTTCTTGGTAGTTTGGTCCCAAAAACATATATGTTGAGCATATGTGCAGCACCTCTTACTTTGGTGTAGCTTAGTTTTGTGGCTAGGGAAATTGTAGCGTAGTTTCATGTTACTGAATTACTCATGCATAATGGAGTTTTTTATGGGTGTGCGCTGATATAATTAGTTGAAAACTAATTTACACTGATTGATTCCTGACCACCACTGTGTCTGGTGCCCCCTTTTCCTCACAACCTTCTACCTCCCGTCCCCCACAACCCCTGACCTGTTCCCTACAACCCCTGACCTCCCG
>VOMN01038459.1:0-19953 GCA_014899125.1 Orchestia grillus
TCAACACAGCACAATATAAACAGTACACAACATTCAACACAGCACAATGTAAACAGCACACAACATTCAACACAATTCCAAATCCCTCACGCCTCATCACACAAATTAAAATATAAGCAACTGGCCGTTTATTCCCTTGCACCCACGTAAAATTTTGCAGGATCTCAGGGATAAAGTTGAAAATGAAACGATGCATTCCTGTGAGAGGCTAAGCTCAATGCCAAGCCGTACCTATTCGAGTCCTCGAATTGCTTGGAAGGAGTCCGGGTCACACTGGTGTGCCGCCTTTTGGGAGCGTCAAGCTCAATCCTCCTTTCAAAAGGAAAGCCCTTCCTCAGGGATCAAACCCGGGATATCTTCCTGAATATCTTTTCATTCTCAAAAGTATTAATGCAAGAATCAGAGGAAAGCATCAGTGAAAATCCGCGACGGGGGCAGACAATTTCAACGAGAAGAGGTGGCGTCGCCGGACTAAAAAAAACAGGCCGAACTATCTCAACATGGAGCAATGGAGCATTGGAGCAATGGAGCAATGGAAGTCAGTGGTGATAGGGCGATGCTACGAAACTGAGCGGGAATATTACGCGTCGATGGCAGTTTTGCCATTCTGCAACGCTCTTCAGGCGCAGAAAGGTAGAGAAGCACATAATGTGTCCACGAAAAATGCATCAATCAACTGAACGTATACACACATGAATTTAAAGAGTACGATGTATCTATGCGTGTAAGACACCGACGGACCATAAAACAACATCAGAGGAGGTGTTGTTAGCCAATAACAGCCCCTTTCCCCAAAAAAAAGAGGCCAAAGTCAGTCAACATGGAGTAAATGAGGGCAGTGTGAGGGCAATGAAGTTCAGCGGAAATGAGGGGAGAGGCAGGAGGGCAGAAGGAGATGTCTGCACAAACAAGGGCTGTGTGAGGGACGTATGAGGGACGCGCGAAGGCCGCGTCATCGTCGTGCGAAGGCCGAAAGACAACCAAGGCAACACAGGGTGGAGAGCAATGAAGTAAAATGAAGTTTGTTCGTTCAACAAACGCGTAATGAAGTGGAGAACAAACAGATGTTCTTTTAACTTGCAGCCAAGAGAGGCCTAATTCTATGGTTATTTTGTAACATAAGAATACGTTACTCCACGCTGCGTTTTGCCAGGTTTCAGTCCAGTCAACCCAAGCGTTAGACAAATATGAATTTGCTGGAAGAATATGAATTTCCTGGAAGAATATGAATGTGTTGGACGAATATTGAAGGAGCGGACAAAGCAAGGTGGCGTAAACAAGAAACCAAGGTCAGCTGAGCTGATTAGATAAATTTGTTCGAAGTGGAGACAACCCACCGAGAAGAATCGAGAAAAAAATCTTCCCGAAAGAGCGAAGATCAACACAAAAAAATCAATCGAACGAACAGCAGTTACCTGATGTCTGCACGCCAAACAGATTACACCGCAAGAAAAACTCGTTGATTAGTTAGAGATACACGGAGTTCAGCACGCGCTTGCAGATGATGTCACGGCACATTTGATGACCGTGCCACCGCTGATGTCAGGAGGTAATGAAGGTGCTGCACATAGCGCTCAGCAAGGTAATGAAGGTGCTGCACACAGCGCTCAGCAAGGTAATGAAGGCACTGCACATAGCGCTCAGCAAGGTAATGAAGGTGCTGCACACAGCGCTCAGTGAGGTAATGAGGGCATCGCACGTAGCGCTCAGCAAGGTAATGAAGGCGGGAGGGGGGTCAATAAATGTCCCGTCATGAATGTGGATGCGTCATGAATGTGTACGCGTCATGAATGTGTAAGTGGTAATGAAGGAGAAATGGCGAGTTGCAGCAATGGGGGCCGACCACATGTATACTTCGGGTGCAGCGCGGCCCTAATGAGGACCTGATTAATTTAGAAATGAGACTTCATTGAGGTCTACGAAAAACTAGCTCCACCCTCACGTATGTATGCGACATGACTGATTTGATAGTTTTACGAATAATTAGCGGTATATTTATGCGTGTATGCATTTAATAAAGTTTCCTTTAGCTTTTCGCGAATAACTATCAGTATAATTATACAATTATGCATTTAATAAAGTTGCCTTAAGCTTTTTACGAATAACCAGCAGTATAATTATAGAATCATACGTTTAATAAAACTGCATTTAGCTTCTTATGAATAAGTAGCAGCATCAATATGACACGGGACCGTATGAAGTCCTTTTGGTGGGTGAAGGGTTACTTTAGAAATACCAACCTCCACCTACGTGAGGTACTAACATAGGATGTAGACGCTAGGCCTGCACCAGTCTCTCCACGCACCTAAAACATGTGACAAAGAATGAGAATAAAATCATGCTGTTAAACAGCAAGCGTGCAAAGAGCAATAATAAAGGTAAGAAATAAAACTAAGGCCAACAACAACTACACTTCAGTAACCTCGCGAAGTGATAATTATCACTTCGCCTAGGTGATAACGTAAATAATTAATGCAGTGAAATAAAGCGACGATGCCGAGGTACACCCACGAACTAGGTAATAATAAAAGTAATAAATAAAAGTCACGCCTCCAGCAACCGCTCAGCAAACCGGACCAGGTTTGGCATCCATGGAAACAAGGAGTAGGTCTCGGCCGCTGGGCGCAGCGCACCAGCTGCAGGATACAAGGAGTCGTCTGTTACCAGCTGTGTAGGTCTTTTACCAGCTGTGTAGGTCTGTTACCAGCTGTGTAGGTCTGTTACCAGTTGTGTAGGACTGTTACCAGCTGTGTAGGTCTGTTATCAGCCGTGTAGGTCTGTTACCAGCTGTGTAGGTCTGTTACCAGCTGTGTAGGCCCTTCACCAGCTGTCCAGGTACACTCCAACACGCAGTCGGCCCCCTCACCCCGCAGCTGCACACACCAGCTACGTCACACGAGGCGCTGTCCGGTCTGCCCCGCCGTAAACAAAACAAGAACCCGAGCCTCACACGCTCAGGATGAGCATAACAGAGCTCAGGCAGAGAGAGCTGGGCTCGTCGGGGCCTCAGTTCACACGATGTCGCGGTCCTCTAGGACTCGTCCTTCTCCGCTTGAACGATATCTTCGAAATTGGTGTTGAAATGTGGGATTTGGTGTTGAAATGTGGGATTTGGCATTGAAATATGGGATTTATCATCGAAGTGTTGGGATTTGGCATTGAGATATGGGATTTAGCATCGAAATGTGGGATTTAGCATCGAAATGTTGGATTTAGCATCGAAATGTAGGATTTAGCATCGAAATGTGGGATTAATCATCGAAATGTATGATTTGGCATTGAAATATAGGATTTATTATCGAAGTGTGGGATTTGGCATCGAAATGTGGGATTTATCATCGAAGTGTGGGATTTGGCATGGAAATGTGGGATTTATCATCGAAATGTGGGCTTTGTCACCGAAAGGTCCGATGTTATTCTCGAAACTGAGAATAACATGTGAGGCAACTGCCGCTGACCTGTAATAACATCAGTGGTTTGGATCAGAGGACGTCTTGATTATCCAGTATATATACTAGTAAACGCTAGCCGCCAAAAATGGTGGCACAAATGACGTTAAATTCATAAGATGCCCTCTTATTTACGATAACTCGGGCATGAAATAATGTTATTTCCAGTATCACTGATACGGACTGCCTTATCTGACAGTCTCGCTATTAGTTCAGAAATACGGACCCAGGAATTTTCTTTGATCTGCATCCTGAAGAATCATCAAAGAGAGAAAAAAAAGTAAGTCCAGTTTTTTGACGTCGCTGTGAGACTTTGGGAATATACAAATTAAAAATTATGGTCCGAAAATTATTATGGGTGCTCAACACACGTACACCTTTAACCCATTTATATTCGTACAGATGGGAAACAAATTTTCTTGTATACGTTGATGATTAAAGACCATTAACCCTTTGTGCATTACTGGGACATCTCGGCTCAACTCCGTTTTTTTATTATTATGCAAAAGCTAGCATCTCCACGCTTTCAAAAATGACTGTAAATCTGGCGTGAAATAAGGTCATTTTCCGTATCACTGATACGTGCCTTCTCTGACAGAGTCTCACTGATTAGGAATTTAGGAACAACCTGGACCCGGGAATTTTGACCTATCTAATTCCTTCAAGGCGTAAATGATTGGTTACGCATCAGGAAAAATATGTGAATTTGGAGAATTAATATGTGGTATGCATACGAGTAAAATACCTTTTCTCAGCTGGCGAACTTTATCCGGAGAGTACCCTCTTGTTGATACCCCGCAAAGGAATGTCACGCCTCTGGCATCATGCGATCAGCGCACTAATCTCTAAGACTGACTAGTGAAACTATTTGATACTCTAACGTACGCGCATTCAAAAGAATTAGGCTTAAATTAAGTTTGAAGAATCACTTATCAGTTCGAGGCGTAAAGGCCTCATTGGCCAGCGTTCGGTGTTAATTAATTAGCCAGTGATAGGGCTACTGTTAGAGGTTAATTAAGTAGCTAGTGTTGGGGCTTCTGTTGGCTGCTAATTAATTAGCAAGCGTTGGGGCAACTGTTAAGCGTTAGTACTAGGAACGCTGGAACTAACATTTTTCTTGTTTGAACGCCCATTTAGATATTTAGATAAGTTATCACAAGGAATCTAGTTCGATCACAAGGCAAGGCTGCTGAATAAATGTTTCACGGGTTCGAACAAGAAACCGACATTGAAATACAGATATTCACTCGCACAAAGGCGATACGAAAGGAGTGGGATAAAGCGTCTTCATTTCTGAACACAAAATAAAATCCCTTTCTCAACTGTAAGCCCGTGAGATCTGATACAGGAGGTGCTAGCAAACCTGATCATGAGATTGAAAATCTGGTACCGAGATTGAAAATTTGGAATAGAGATTGAAAATCTGGTACCGAGATTGAAAATCTGACACTGAGATAGAAAATTTGAAACAGAGATTGAAAATCGGGTACCGAGATTGGAAATCTAATCCTGAGTATGAACATCTGACACTGCGATTGAAGATCAGGCACAAAACTCGGTAACATTAGAGTAAAAAACGAACGTTAATCAGACGTCACGGCCGTAGCTACGATACATATTCCCTCACAAAATGACCGCCGGTCGGACGGCCTCAGCCAGACGTCCGCAGCCCTCAATATTTAGTTCGCGGTTATTTTTACCTTCCCTCGGCGCCCGCGGTTCAGACTGGCAGCTGCAGTCCAAAATATTTACTGCCGCTCGAGCTATCAAAGCGACTCAGTCAATTAGACTTGCGTAAGGTTTTGCTGGGCGTCATCGTAGTCGCTAAAAATGGGTCTCGTTTCTGCGGAGAGTCGCGAGTTTCGAACTCAGGATTTCAAACGAGTTTCGGGTCGACGAGTATTGGAAAAATGAAGAATTTGTCCCCTACGTTCGAACGTATAGTCGCTTTTCATAAGTCTAATCCTAGTTTTCGACTGGCAACGAGCATAAAATTCATTAGACTTGAGAACCAATAATATTTGAAACATCCTCAATTAAGATTTTAAATTAGCCTACTTCACTGAGTTAAACGAGAACCAAGCCAACGTAGACCAACTATAACGAGGACCAAACCAACGTAGACCAACCAAACGAAACCCAAACCAACGTAGACCAACCAAACGAGAACCAAACTAACGTAGACCAACCAAACGAGAACCAAACCAACGTAGACCAACCAAACGAGAACCAAACCAACGTAGACCAGCCAAACGAGAACCAAACCAACGAAGACCAACCAAACGAGAACCAAACCAACGTAGACCAACTATAACGTGCCGTACACCATATTTCGTGGAAGCTAAGTTATGAACTCGAAGGCTCTGGACAGAGGCGCTTCATAACGGGGGCACCGAAATGAACAGCGTAGACGGTGCCGAGGGGAAGGCGAGATGAAAGGAACAGATGGGGGAGATAGATCGGGCTGCTTCAGAGCTGGCAACTGCATGGCAGGATGATACACGACATTCCAAGGCACCGAGGCTCAAAACCTAGGTCATGTATTACGAGGAAACGGATAACCTGACTGGAGCGAATACTGTACTCATATTAGCTGTACTTCAACGATTTATAAGCATCATGGCTAAATTGGCTGGATTTTGGGGATGTATAATACAAGTTCATTGAGGTAACCGACTGATCAGTTTCAGGGCACAACTGGCGGTATTTTCAGTATCTAGGATGCAAGCTCATTGAAGTATAAATACAACTGGCGGTATTTTGAGTATCTAGGATACAAGCTCATTGAGACACCGACTGATCAGCTTCAGGGCACAACTGGCGGTATTTTGGTGTTTTGGGAATGTACACATCTGCTCTATTGGAATGAATAAATCAGGTTCGATAAATTATTGTCTCTCCGGATGAAAAGCAAATTGCGGAGTGAAAGATAAAATACGTGGAAAATAAATTATAGGACGAAAACTCATTTTTCACTTTTTTAAGTGTATTATGTACACTGATTGGGAAAAAGTCCATTCAATCGAACAAACTGGAAAAATTGCATTTAAAAAGTGAAATATGCATACCAAATGAGAAAGAGTAACTATTTTAAACTGGGAAAAGAAGGTTCATAAAAACCGGAAGCACCCAAAAATGATTCGAGAAACAAAAATCATATCAAACCGACAACAAGACACTCAGGTATCCCAATGAAAAAAACTACTTTCGCTCACCAACCAACTATCTTAGGTTTCGCTCGACAATGTCCAGCTTCAGATATGATCATCATCAAAGAAAGGAACGTAACTTCAAACAGCATAACAAGTCGTGCCGGACAAAACCCACAAACCAAAACGCACGCAAAAAGACAAAGCGATGGGAAACACGGCGGGAGACCTGCGCAGGCAGGAACCAAGTCTCACGTCTGGAAGAGGGTACAAACTTATTTATTTACGAAGGAATACGAGCGCCCCAGAAAGCTACGGCCAGATAGTGCGAGCTCAAAGCACTGAGAATAACAACGAAGATAACATTGAGGAAACGAGAGCTTGAGTTCACAGATTAGACCGAGACTGCCATAAACAGGAGAGGGGAACGGATTCAGAATACAGCAAGAAATGCAAGGAAGAAGAAAGTGTAATTGAACGAAGGAGGGCTGGGTGGAGATGGCGGTGGTGCTGCCTGAAGCGCCGTTTACGAGCAAATCGAGAAATATGAAGCAATCGTATCAGAAACGGATGCATTCCATGAATTAAAAGGCTCTAAAATAGGTGCCATTTAACGGGTAGTGTGGAAACTCCGGAAAAATTGAAAATGCCATCAAAGTCAGCTGAAATAATAGGAGTAAAATTCATATTATGAATTGCAGCTAAGAACGCTGCAATACGGTGTGACTACACAGTTACAATAATATGTACACTGTACGCAGAACTGTAATACACCATACACTGTATTTTAATCCACCATACGCTTCTTAAATACACTATACGCTGTACTTTGATACATCATACATTGTACGGTAACACATTATATACTGTTCTGTATTGCACCGCACACAATCCAATAATACAGAGTACAATGCAGTAACACTGAACACAATGCAGTAACACAGAGCACAATGCAGTGACACGGAACACAATGCAGTAACACTGTACATAATGTAGTAATACAGAGCACAATGCAGTAACACGGGACACAATGCAGTAGCACGGGACACAATGTAGTAACACGGAACACTATGCAGTAATACGGAACACAATGCAGTAACACGGGACACAATGCAGTAACACGGAACACAATGCAGTAACACGGAACACAATGCAATAACATGGAACACAATGCAGTAATACGGAACACAATGCAGTAATACGGAACACTATGCAGTAATACGGAACATAATGCAGTAA
Source organism: Orchestia grillus (assembly GCA_014899125.1). Lineage (NCBI taxonomy): Eukaryota > Metazoa > Arthropoda > Malacostraca > Amphipoda > Talitridae > Orchestia > Orchestia grillus. The sequence continues at coordinate 7,838 of VOMN01038459.1, forward strand.
TACGGAACAGTATGCAGTAATACGGAACATAATGCAGTAATACGGAACACTATGCCGTAATCCAATAGTCATACGAGGCTGAAAAGATCGAGAAAAGATACCCAGCGAAAATTTACGACAGAAGATACCATCTCGGGAGAGTTAGTAAGCGGCCGCTCCCGAGAGCCTCTGAGTCGTCGTTTCGTCGTAGACGTTTACGACAAGAAAAAAAGGCGTCGTGTGACTTACGATATGGGGAAAGAGACTGCGACACATGACTTGCGATATGGGGAAAGACGCCGGGGAAAATGATTTACGACTGAAAAATGTCAATGCTTGGATTTGCGATATGGAATAAATGATTGAGATGCTTAACTTGGGGAGCACACGTAGCGGCTTCGAGCGCCGTAAGATGGGAACGATCGTAAATTCAGAGTGAAACATGCTAAAAAAGTTCATTCCAACACGAAACGCACGTGTGAATGCGTACGCAGTTTCCATTACGTGCCGCGGCCCATAGGTCAGTTTGCAATTATGGGTATTTTTATTGAAAAAAGTTTTGTCTTGCTAAAGTCATCGTACTAAACGAAAATGGAAAATTCCGGACATCTACTACGTATCTTCCTAGTCAACTAGTTAAGTAAAAAGTATCCTGTATACCGAAGGGCTTCTTCGTCAGAGTTTTAATCTAACTCAAATTTCTACGTTTTTCCTTGATACATGCAACTTATTCGATTTTCTAACGCCTAGCTATTCCCTTAATAATTCGTTTTATTTCAGGGGTAATGAATTACGTGAGTCATACCTGTCAATCACCTTCTGGGCCTCTCTGTAGAAACGGAATTTAATTTTGATAGGAATATGAAATAAAGACTAACAAATACAACGAATGTGAGGCAAGAGAAGGTGGTTGTTGCCAGGCAGGATCACTATCAGATGGAAAAAGGGGACAAATATTAAATAAATAACAGTTGCTCTGAAACTTCCTTTTCAACAGAGTCACTGCGTAAACGATGAAAAACTGCACGGAACTTCTCACTGCAACTAACATCAAGGCTAAAGAAAAGTAACGATAAAAGTAAGTCAAGTGAAGATAAAAGTAAGACAAGTTATGACAAAAGTTAGTGAAGTGATGATACAAGTAAATCAAGTTTTGACAAAAGTAAGTCAAGTAACGATAAAAGTAAGTCAAGTGACGATACATGAAAGTCAAGTGATGATACAAGTAAGTCAAATGATGATGATACAAGTAAGTCAAATGATGATGATACAAGTAAGTCAAGTGATGATACAAGTAAGTCAAGTTATGACAAAAGTAAGTCAAGTGATGATGCGAGTGAAGGTTATCGTACGATTAATACCGCTAGTCACTCCAATGTAATCTGATGCACATCGTGCACAACTAGATTAGCTATCTAGGAATGCGGAGATCGACCTTGAAAACTTATTTGTATGGTTAGAATTATTACAGAATTTCTTTTCACTTCGAGCATTATTTCTTTGAATTACGTTTGAGAGTCAAAATAGGTCGATCAGAATGAAAACGCCAATCCAACAAGCTATTTAAGTACAAATAACAAATCAAAGCTATGGGGAAAAGCTATAAATCCATTTCAAATGTGACTAGAAAATTAAACTACTAAAGCGCAGCCCAGTAAAACATTCTGAAAATTACGTCCTAGGAACAATTTGAAAAAATTATGCACACATTTGTAAATGTTGTACAGCTTTCCAGAAATCACAAATGACCCCAACGTTAAGAATCTAATCTTAAGATAGAGTCATAACGGTATCGGTTATTCTTAGGACGTAAATCACATTTATTGACCCCGGATAAATAAAAAATCACGACTAACCTGGCCCTCAAAAAATGTAGTGCATTATTCGTGCGACATCGCGTTTAGTATGCGTAATGATTATAACATAGATGCTTTCACAATGGGGGCTGTTATACAGAGAATTATAATCTACATATTAAGAAAGAAGTAATCAAAACTCACCATAAGGCACTGGCAGCGGCCACTGACATGCAGATGCAAGAACGCATATTAAAATCTAATGGAGACTTCGACTCAGCATCGATTGAAGTTCCGCTTAGCAAAGCGCAGAATTAAGGAACACGCACGATGCTGGAGATAATCCTCCATTACGTGAGACTGCCGCCGAGGGGAACTCTGTATACTCCCTTTGCCCATTTGATAATCCACTAAAGAGAGGGGAAGACTGGCGCGAGCTGCGTGTAGTGGGGGTGCCTCAAGGTTCCGTCGCATGCTCCGGGGCCGCCACAACCACCACCACCACCACCACCGGTGCTTCACAGGCTGCCAAATGCACCGTTTTTTGAGAAGATGAATAAAATCAAGTTCAGGAGGAAAAACAGTCTTGCTGCAAACGACCAAGACCGAGATCAATTGAAAGCTAATCCGTCTGAAATTGCGGTTGCTAAAAAGGGTACATATTGAAAACCTTCTGCGGTATAAAGGATGAGCTTGTTGCAAGATTTTTTTTCGGCAGGTATCGTGTTCAGTCTTTCTGTGCTTCCGTTTACTCTAATTTGAATATTGTATAAAATTTCTATTACTATTAGGAAAAACCTTGAAGCGATACGTTGCCCCAAGAACTTTGAAAAAAACTTCGGAATAAGATACATTAAAATGACACAACAGAGTGAGAAAAATATAATTGTTTCGTCAAAAGAGGAAAAATGAGAGAGAATAACTCTAATTCGAAAATAACTTGCAGCTTTGTGCTCCGTTTTTATCCACCGGATTCTGAAACGACATTTTTTCAATTTTCGATTTCTACACCAGCACTTAAAAATTACGGACACTGATTGCTCTTTTTTACCTAATATTACTCCAAAATGCACGCCTTACCCGATGAGAAACTCTGAAAAACTGAAGCAGCTCTTACATGCAACCAACTTGTGAACAAAGCTCACGTTCACCATCGCTAAAAATATAATAGTTCTTTCCAGAGCCCCGAACACAGCGAGTGACGCAGGCCCAAAGAAAATATAGAAATGGGGGTCGTCCATACGCCCAAACACTCGTCAGACGCAGTGTACTCGAGAGCATTTGTCATTCGTTGCCTCTTCACAGAAAATGTCCACGAATTCAGTCCTCCCCACAAACGACGATGTTATATTTACGGGGAAAAATAGAACGGCCGCTTTGTCAAGTCCATAGGCCATCACTGAACGATAATGTTAAAATATCGGAACGTTTAAAATGACGTGGCGTCCTGCGAGAAGGTTGTGGGTCTCAGGCCAGCACGGCAGTCAGGCGCCGAGGTTTCAAGTACAAAAAAGTGACGTACAAACCGAAACACACAGAGACACTAATTGGAGGTAATTAACACGGAGACGTAAATTGGAAACAAAAAATTGGAGGCAATTAACCCGGAAACACTAATTGCAAACAAAATTGGAGGCAATTAGCACGGAGCCACAAATTGCTAACAAAATTGATCACGGAGACACAAATTGGAGACAAATTTCGAGACAATTAACGCGGAGACACAAATTGGAGACAAATTTCGAGACAATTAACGCGGAGACACAAATTGGAGGCAATTAACATCGAGGCACAAATTGGAGATAATTGACACGGAGACACAAATTGAAGGCAATTAACATCGAGACACAAATTGGAGGCAATTAACATCGAGACACAAATTGGAGGCAATTAACATCGAGACACAAATTGGAGACAATTAACGCGGAGACACAATTAACATCGAGACACAAATTGTAGGCAATTAACTTCGAGACACAAATTGGAGGCAATAAAGTATCATGTCGACCTTCACTCGCATCCAGCTGTCCGTGCAGCCATGAGAAATACAGGTGGATTTAATTGAAATATTTCCAAGCAGGGCGGACCACGGAGTGTCTATCTAGAGGAAAGATTCATGTTTACCTTTTTCTGGTGTTGAGGAACAAATTGCCGTAGACCATTTCCCCTCACAGTGGTCTGGAGTTCACGTAAATGACGCAACAGTGTGCGAGTGGAATTGATGGAATCGGGTATTTACGATAAGGGTATTTACGATAAGGGTATTTACGATAAGGTTACCTTCGATAAGGGACTTTACGATAAGGGACTTTACGATAATGTTATTTACGATAAGGGTATTTGCGATAAGGGTATCTACGATAAGGGTATCTACGATAAGGGTATCTACGATAAGGGTAACTACGATAAGGGTATCTACGATAAGGGTATTTACGATAGGATATTTACACAACAAGGTAGTTAAGATCGGCAGGGTAAAATGATCAGTTATCTTTATTCATTTAGGTCTTTATACATGTACTGTAAGTATTGCTTTATTGAAGCAGATCTTCATCCAAACGAGTGTTTATGCTACCAAGTATCCACACAAATAAGTTTACAAACAACCTGGTCTGAATAAAACTCGATTCAGGTATCCACTCCCAGCCGTATCCCCCTCCCCCCCAAGTATCCCTCATACATCGACGTCTTATGCTCCAACGCTCTCAAGATTATCCCTAGGACGGATCGGAGACGCAAAAACTCAAGTCGCAGCGGCAAAGCTCTCAGGATGAAAGGATCTCCCTGATGCACTCTCTCACTCCAGCGCAACTCCTCCAGTAAATAAATGCTCTTCCTTTCTTGATTTTTTGACGTGCCAGAATGCATACGTTCAGATGAAGCCCACACGTACGCATTGAATTTACCTTCAATGCTGTCGATAAGTTGTTCCTTCACTTCATTTCGTTCATTTATGTGTGTGCGTGTTTTTAAAGAGTGCGTTTCTTTGGACCATCTGCTAGGTCAAAATCTTGGTCTATGTTGAGTGTGGAAAGGGTCTGTATTGTCGAAGACTTGATTTAGCTTGGGAGTAACGAATGTATGTATTTCGATGGCCTTCCGTTTAGGTGAGAGATTCTGTTTATATTTGGATTAAAAATGGCATTCGTCGTCTGCTAGATTTTTCAACACTTACAGTTTTTCTTGAAAATACAGGGCCTCATATGATGATCTTCTAGGTTTCCAAGAGCCAACATGGTACACCAAAACTGTAACACGAATGTTCCATGGATTTAACGATATAGGACACGAGCTTTTTAGCTGTCGATCAAGTAGTGCAGGTCATCAATTATTTTCTGTGGAAGAACCTCGAGGAAAACTGGCGAGTCCACCAAACGGTCCGCCCCACACACAGCGGCTGGTAATCTTCAGTCCAAAAGCAGGATCGATACATACTCAGTAAAGGTCTCAACACGGAAGGAAAAAGCACAGTGGCGTTATTGGAAAAACCTTCACCAAAATATCGAAAGAAAAAACGCACGCCCGAAAAGGACGACAGAAAGTGGCGTTAGCTGCAGATCATCTCTGTGATAAGAGAGAATCTGGACGCGAGGGGAAACGCGCTCAAAGGGTCACCTTGGCTTCCGTGGGAAGAAATCACGACGCAAAACAGGTACATTGGCTCGACAGTACCTGTGCCTCGAAGTATCTGTGCCTCGTAAAACAGGTACATTGGCTCGACAGTACCTGTGCCTCGAAGTACCTATGCCTCGCAAAACAGGTACATTGGCTCGACAGTACCTGTGCCTCGCAAAACAGGTACATCGACTCGACAGTACCTGTGCCTCGAAGTACTCCCAGAAATAATGCGTTCGCAAAAACTCATGAAAGCTGTGACGACACAGCCAGCGAACGAGTTAATTCTCCATTTTTTGTTCAAAAATCCGAACAAATCGCATCGGACCTCGTAAAACGCGGCGAGGGTCGGCAAGGTACGGCGGGGCCGCCCCCTCTTGCAATACTTCAACGAAATAACGAGGGTAATCCACTCGTTAATCCTCCCCTCAAATCCCATGCACAGCTCGCGGAAACAACAACTGCACACCTGTTTTCCAAATTGGAATTTTAGAATGAATCAGCACCTTGCATTCATATTGAAATTGCTCTTGCACGGCGTGATTTGTTTTTGTGAGATTAAGTTGGGTTCACACAAATATCTCTTGCAAACTCACCGCGTATTCCCTTCACTGGCAGTAAGGGGATAAAATGTAAAAATTGTCCACCAAAGAAAAGAAAAAAGAAAAGAAAAATAGTTTATTCCAAACTCGGTCACATACAAAGTATATACCTTTTGGTTTTTCAATTAGTAAAATTACAGCCTTAAAATTAAAACATGAAGGTCTCGATAGAACTTCCAAATTGGGATGTGCACGACTACAATCTAAATATTATATGTGGAAGTCGCGTTTAAACTTTAAATCCGGTGATATTCATTTGGCTCTATTTAAAAGAGATAGAAGTTGAATAAATGTGCAGAGATTAAACTCTTGCACTGTATTACACATGCAAAATATCATTAATATTTAAAATAAGTGGATACATTTTCCATGAACACCCTGCATAAAAAGTGTTAACACTTCAATGATACAGGAGGCTTTAACTCGTCTCTATTTACTGTCCCCATGCCGTCCAAAATGACGGTAGATCTCATGCGAAATAAGGTACTCTTCCGTATGACTGATAAGGGCTACCTTCTCTGACACAGTCTCGCTGATTAGAAATACGTATCCGGGAATTTGGACCCTTGGTCCTTCTCTTAATTCATTCAGTGCGTAAATTAATGGCCGGTGGCCCACACGAACAAAAAATTCAAAAAATTGGTGTACTATATCAAACAGAATTGAGCAATAGCTACGAGAAGTTCGAAAACTTGCGCTAGATCGGTAACAGTTTCTCGCTGTGAGGCTTCACCGTGGGAATTTTACCCTAAAAAACATGCCGCCGATAACTTGGCCCTAAAAACTGAATTTCCAGCTATGCACCACCCCCTCCGCTGCGCACACCACCACATGCAGGTAGCGTGTTTCAGAAATCCCAATAGGAACGGGCTGCTGATAAAAGAAACCGGCGCGGCTTCGCCAAGAAGTAGTTCAAAAGGGCAGTAAAAGAACCAATTTCAAGTCTGTACGACCGGTTTCCAATAAGCCCAATAGGCGATTACGGCTGAATCTTTCGGCAAATGCGACGTGAGAGCCAAAAGTCGGCCCGATAGTATAAGAACTGAGGCGGTCCCGACGATCGTACGTAATAATCGAGCTCGTTCTGGTGCTTGAACACTTCCATAATGCGCGCTGCAGCGCCGGATGAGGCCGTGTAGAATTCATGCTCGATCAATCGAGGTCGGAAATTAAAATCTTCATTTGATCCAATCGTTCTCGAAAACACAAACTAACGCGGACTGGATGGACAGCTCTCGGAAACGGAAGCGTACATTGTAGGGCGTCTTAGCAAAATGAGATTGAGAATTGAGAGTTCGCATTGCATGGCTTCTTGGCAAAATGAAATTGAGAATTGAGAGTTCGCATTGAATGGCTTCTTGGTAAAATGAAATTGGGAATTGAAAGTTCGCATTGCATGGCTTGTTGACAAAATGAAATTGAGAATTGAGAGTTCACATTGCATAGCTTCTTGGCAAAATGAAATTGAGAATTGAGAGTTCGCATTGCATGGCTTCTCGGCAAGATCAAATTGAGAATTGAGAGTTCGCATTGAAAAGCTTTTTAGCAAGATGAAATTGAGAATTGACAATTCGCATTGTAGGGTTTCTTCGAAATTAGATGAATGTCACCTCCACAGTCGAACTTTTCCGTGGCGTCGGCGTAGATTTTCGTGGATGACGTGATGCAAGGCAAAGGAAGTTCAGGAGATTCAGGTTAATCTAACGATGATGCTAAACTGAGAGACGAGCTGTAAGTAGGTCATGTATTCCTAGCTTATAAACGGAAGTGGAGGGTTGGAAACTTAGTTAATGATGATTGGAAGCTAGGGCATTTTGATGTTCATGTCTGTATACAGAACGACAGTCAGTCATTAAGAAAAATATCTCAGTGAAAAGACGAAACTTTCGTCTCAACATGAAGGTTATTTAAATTTTGCGGGTAGTTAATGAAAGCTTCATGAGACAACATTTGCTACATATTTTTTGTTCAGGATATTCGGGAAAATAGGTACATCATCAATATATTGGGCCTGTTCCGGGTTTGGTTAGAAATACAGATACTTCTTTGAATGTGACCGAGTACCAAGTATTGTATATGACTTTGAAGAGAAAATCTCCAAAAATACTTTGGGAATGAGCTCAACAAGATCATATGAAAAGCATAAAATCTAATTGAGAGCAATTCCGGATTCCCAATGCGCAAACACCACAAACAATGTAGAACAGAATGAAGCTTACTGAGCTTGCACTGGTTTTCTCCAGCCTCTCGGTAGATTAGCGAAACGAGAACCACAAATTAAGAAATTGTTTGTTGAGAACCACAAATTGAGAACCTATTTTAAAATCTCTTCAGTATATCATCTGCGGATGCCAACATCGATCTGCTCATGCCGTCGCGACGGCAATTGCAGGTGTCAACGGACGGTCTGACTCGAGAGAAAAATGCTTTCCCCATGTCGTACATGTACGACTGATCAGCTTCAGAGCACAACTGGCGGTATTTTGAGTATCTAGAATACAAGCTCATTGAGGTAACCGACTGATCAGCTTCAGGGCACAACCGGCGGTATTTTGAGTATCTAGGATACAAGCTCATTAAGGTAGATAATAAAATACACACTGCGGATCATGAAATCTGGTCACATCATTCGGAAGCTTCTTAGAAAAGAAATTCCACCTCAGAACTAACATTCGTAGCTAATTCTGCAAGCGTGCATGAATCTGAAGGCGTGCTAAGAAAATTACCCACATCAAAAAAAAGCCTATGTCATAAAGCAACAATGTAAATGATTTCTCAGAGAAAAGGACAATATGACTCTCATTGGGGTAACTCTAAGCCCCTAGACTTGGGTTTCAGAATTGACTCGTCCTCTTTGAACTCGCCGTAACAAGCAGTAAAAGGCCAGCGGCTGACCATAGAGCGGTCATAGGCCGTTTCTTGGCCAATTGAGTAATGATTATTTTTATGACAGTAATATGAAGCTTCTTGAGGGCCACCATTAATGTTTTGTGTAGGGGCCAACGAGGCTACCGGGCGCACGCGCAAAGGATCAGAGAATTTCTGGTGAGGTAAATTCTTGAGAACTTATTGCAAAGTTACCCGCAAAATAGGGTGTGTAAAAGCCATCCTTCGAGGGAACGAGCTGATTTTTATGTTTTTCACGAAGTAGTGCAAAATTTGAGAGTTTTCCGAGTTGAAAATAAGAAGTGGATTTTCCTACCGAACATCCGGAGTTATTAAGACGGAAAATGCAACTTCAATCATGATGAGAACGAGTAGCGTTGGAACGTTCCAATGAAACGAAATCGTTCGAACCAAATTAACTGACCTTTGAAAATCAACAGCGCACGTTAACCTACTTTATATTGTAATTACAATCATCAGTAATGCAATGCAATTTGGTTCCTACACAAATTCCTTCCTAAACGACTTTACTCCCGCCCAGACAATGCAATCCCTAAGCCAATGACGCATCCCTAAACTAATGACGCATCCCGATGCGTCCCTAAGCTAAAGACGCATCCCGACGCATCCCTAAACCAATGACGCATCCCGACGCATCCCTAAACCAATGACGCATCCCGACGTGTCCCTAAGCCAAATACGCATCCCGACGTATCCCTAAGCCAAAGACGCATCCCTCTAAAGCCGTCTACGTGCGCTGCATAAGACGAGTGGAGGAGGCATTACCCTGGTGTTAGCGATGGAGCAATCGTAACTTCATTTAAAATTAATGTGGAAAGCCAAACAAACGAGCACGCTCCCACAGACACTTGGTGCTGAGAATAGCAAGGGCCTAATGAAAAGAAAATAGAAATCCTTTCATCGTTCCCGTGTACTGAGCGGGGCGAGGGTATGTGGTGCAGAGGGTGAATGTTGCCTCCGTGCCCGAGGGTTGTTATCGAACGGGGCGAGGGTATGTGGTGCAGAGGGTGGATGTTGCACTGTTGTTATCGAACAAGGCGAGCGTATGTGGTGCAACAAGTGTAGTGCACTGATATTCCTGAGCAAACTGAATGTATGTAGAGCAGAAAATAAATTTTATACTCTAGTTCTACATTGGACTGAGAGTGTCTGGTGTAGAGGATGCATCAAACGATGACGTCATTGAACAACCTCCTACCCAATAAGTGCCAGCGCCACAAGGAGAGTTCCAGTTATCGTGTTTTCACTCCAGCATTCGTCTGTGCAACTGTGCTTCCATACTGTGCAGTTGTGCTTCTCTACTGAGCAGCTGTGCTTCCCTACTGTGCAGCTGTGCTTCCCTACTGTGCAGCTGTGCTTCCCTACTGTGCAGCTGTGCTTCCCTACTGTGCAGCTGTGCTTCCCTACTGTGCAGCTGTGCTTCCCTACTGTGCAGCTGTGCTTCCCTACTGTGCAGCTGTGCTTCCCTACTGTGCAGCTGTGCTTCCCTACTGTGCAGCTGTGCTTCCCTACTGTGCAGCTGTGCTTCCGTACTGTGCAGCTGTGCTTCCGCAGTGTGGAGCTGTGCTTCCGTACTGTGCAGCTGTGCTTCCGTACTGTGCAGATGTGCTTCCCTACTGTGCAGCTGTGCTTCCGTACTGTACAGCTGTGCTTCCCTAATTCGTAGCAGCACTGCAGTACTCCAGTATTTCGTCGCTGTACTACAGTACTCCTAGCCGTACTACAGTATTTCGTAGCTGTACTTCAGTACTGCGTGCTGTACTTCAGTACTCCGTGCTGTACTACAGTACTCGACAACATCGAGACCTCAATTCATTGCTGTTGCCTAGGACACAAATTTTATTAGTAACTAAATAAGGACACGACGACTGCCATGTTTCTTTTTCTAACATTTAATTAAGAACGAGCTTAGATGCAAAGCAAAATAAAATTTTTGTTTAATTATTCACTAGCAATTCATAATGGACATGATCACACGCGAAATCAAATAAAATTTTACTAATTAACTCGTATATATTATTAGGGATTAACTCGCACGTAAGCCATAATAAAAGTTTTACAGTTCAATTTGAAAAATTATCACCTTCTCAAACATAACTAAAAAATCGATGCTGATGTACAATTTTAAAGAACAGTTTTATTGAAAACCTTAATATTTTATAATATGGAATAAAATTAAAGACAAAATCCCTTAAAAACATCGGAAAGCTTCACTTTTCAAAAAAAATTCTACGCACAGAACCTAAACGTACAGAACATTGTGTAGTAATCTACACAATGTATGTAGTAACATTGTGTAGTAATAAAGTAATTTCGAAAGTAATCGCTCCTTTCGAAATAAAATCAACAGCCGGGAAACAACTCGGAAAATAAGAAAACGAAAACTGTCATGCAGGGCCAAAAATGGTGACATTTTTCCCAATCTTCGCCATAACATCAACGTTATAAATTGTGCGCATTTGTTGAGGGAAATGAGGGGCCGCCACCGTGCCCGAGGGGAAATTTCTGTGAGGTGCAACAGGAGGAAATGATTGACCGGAAATTGGTGCAGTCGCGCCACTAACACTTCGCTCAAAATGAACAGTGGATTTGGGGGCTGGCAGTGACTAATTGGTATCAATAATCAGCACAATTAAAGTGAAGGAGATGGCGAGACTGCAACAAAATAGCACGTCCCGATGTCATCAGCCCAGGTTCGTGAGTAACAGTGCAAAGTCTGCGAGAAAAGTACGAAACCAAATATACATAGTTGTCCTACCACTACAACTACGCCACGTACCATCTGCACCACTACCATGTATGCCATTACCATGTACGTGGCGTACATGGTCTACGTGGCTTAGATGGTCTACGCCATCTACGCCGCTACCATCTGCGCCACTACCATCTGCGTTACTACCATCCGCACAACTACCATCTGCACCACTACCATCTACACCACGACCACTACACCACTGCCATCTACCCTTGGTCGCTACTGTGGAATAACGTCATGCAGTCAACTCAGGTTCCTACGCCAAATATGTTCCGACGAAAGAAGGTCAAACGACGTGACTTGGAACCCTTCCATAGCGACCCGGCCAGGACGGTGCCGCTGGCGATAGTGCCCAGGACTTCCTCACAACTCAATCGAATTAAATCCCATCAAACGCTACCTACAATTATCAACTTCGAGCGTCGACGTCCGCTCTTTTTCGAATCTCATAACGTTTCTTCG